>JAHWFO010041446.1:987386-1020242 GCA_023313115.1 Rhysida immarginata | reverse complement strand
CAACTACTGGGCAATCCTAAGGACCAGATCCCACCACTGCAAAAATCAGGCATCTACCAGGCTCAATGTAACCAGTGCCCTATGATATACAAAGGGCAGACGTTCCGAAGCATAGAAACAAGATTTAAGGAGTATTTGAACCACACAAGATTTGGCAAAATCAACCAGTCAGCCATCGCGAAGCATTCCCTGGATACGGGCCACGAATTCCATATGAATAGTGTGAAATCAATAAAATCGGTCAATAAAAAATACTTGTTAGATTCTTACGAAAGCTTAGCTATAAATAAAACGGATAAGCAGTTACTGTTAAATTCGGACAGGGTCCCCATTGGTGAATCTAGTTTGATCCAATGGGTGGCACAGTTACCAAAACGGCGATCACGTTTTCAGAGGTTTTTTGTTTCTATTGGTTATTGTTCACTATACAATTGCTAATTCAATAAACAAGTCAGTTCTCTCAAGAATCTCTTGAGGTTCTCCTTGTCTACTGAAGATGAAAGCAAAACTCCAACGATTTGTGTGTTGGAGTCTTTGAACAGTATAGAACCTTCCAGACGCGATGGCATCTTCCTCCTCCTCTTCCAGTGGGTGGGTATATAAGGACGCCACCTGTCTCCGGCGACAATTTACTACATAACCGATAACATAGCATACATCAACTCTACACTTCGAATCGACAACAGGCTTATCAGGATTCAACAACAGTTAGAGTTCAAAGCTGCGTGACTGTCTCGTTGTTTGTCCTAGAGGAATGTGAAAAAAAAACAAAAAAATAATAATAACGAGGTGAAACAAAGAAAAGAAAGAATTAAAAATACGATAAATAATAAATACTAAAAATATTGAAATAAATTTGCATATTAAAGACTATAATTCTGAATGATAATACTGTACTGTCATATGTCTTTTTCTCTTTGAAATGAATCAGCGTCCGACGAGTATTCATTACAACATTGTCCATTCATTTCTGTATCTAGAGCATTATTCTGACGATTATACTCGTACAATATATAAAAAGTGGAAACCTAAAGAGAATATATTGCATGATAATAAATGAACTTGCTATTACCATCGTTTCTCGTGTGTCAATGAAAAAGCTTTTAAGTTCCGATTTCGACACATAACTAATCGAAATCGTGTTATGGGCGCATTATATAATATTACAAGTTACAAATTATGTACTGAATGTGTGACGGTGCAGCAAAGATAATTAAATGCATTTGATTGTAATTAAATCGGTATTGGGTGTCAGCCTATCTTACGAATTGAGCATATGTTGATGACTTGGACAAAAGAATTTTGGCACATCGATTAAAACAGAAAGCTTACATCAGTATTTTTGACTGATATTTTTTTTTTAGATTGTATTTTTCTCTACAGCTTTATTGGCTTTATTTCTTGTCAATAGAATAAAGTGTTTTCCAACTTACTGACGTTCTTGCTTTCTTTCAATAAATAATATTTTGGAGTCGTCCTCAATTAATGATCAGTCTTATCATTCTAATCTGCTTTTTTAATATGAATGCTTCATATTCTACTGTTCGGTATAATTCGTTGTTTAATTTATGAAAATATAGACACAGCTAGAGAACATTTCTCCTTAACACTGTTTTTTTCTAAAACCAATCATTTTAAAATGCTCTATCGAAGCATTCAATATTAAGAGGTCCCTTAATCTTGTAGTCCACCAAATCTCATTTCTTCAACTGTTCGAGAAATTTTCTAATCATTTTTATTGGATGTTTATCTCAAATTATTATAGAGTTGTGTGCTGATTATCTGCATTCCCAGTTATACGTGTGCTGTGTTAATAATTTACATCAACTTTATACGTTTCAGCCCTGCAAAAAAGAAATGAAAGAAAGTAAATGATTCTGTCAATAAAAATGAATTATAAGAGCATCACAATAAGGCATTATATATTAAATTTTATAAAATAAAGCTTGATATTGTTCCTATTTTAATATGCGACATTTACAAGATGAATGTCCAATTATCTAAATTTTCTGTCATTCGGATTGTTCTCTCCCGAAATTATTACGGATAATCGGCATTTATTATAAATAACGGTTTATCATTCCTCAACATCTTAATAATTTTAGTCGTTGATTAAGTCAACCGAAAATATTCATTGATTCATTACAAATTCATTGATTACAAAATACTAATTTAAATCAAAATATAATTAGATAGCGATAAATTTTAAATGCAATTTTACGGGGAATTGGGTTTCTAATGTGTCATTTAGATTGTTATTTGTAATTTGTTGATTATTTAAATTATTGGACTTTTCAGAGTAATAAGTTTCTGTTAATTCTAATTCAATTCCGATTTTCTAATGAAGACAGAAAAAAAATCTTTTTTTTTTTTTTTTTTCCCGTGGATTTTATTAACATTTTATCGACATACTCTTATTAAATAGCCCCGTATGACGGTAACCAGTGTTTGGGAAATTTTCCCCTTTTATACTTAAATAAATATGTCTAATCTTGTTATTGTTTCTGAATAACACTTTGCTTGTTGTTGGGTTTGTTTGGGGTTTTTTGCCACAAGTGAGAATGGCAATCCACCCGGGTCAGTGAGCGAATCGGGCGCCGAAAAACACTTAACAGAGTGACGGTTGAAGTGTAAAATGCTGCAGCACGAGCCTGGGACACACAATGACCGTCAACTATGCTGTGTTTACCCAAGGGAAGGAGAACTTTAAGAGCAGAGCAAAGACTCAATGAGTCCTATAAAGGAAAACAAGACTCACTCCAAGTGTTTGTTAAAGGGAGTAGTTACAGTTCAGTGACTGTTGTGTTTTACAAAAACTTCAAAAGTAGCCTGATTCAATTTTTAAACGTTTTGTTGAAAAAAGAACCGATTTAATTATGAAGGTTGATCAAACTTCGTCCTTCTAATTTATGGGTTCTCAAACTTTTTTGTCTCGGAATACGCTTTTTTTTTATCATGGGGTATATTGCGGCTAAAATTGCCCAGTATTGCTGAATAATATAAGATTAATAAACAGCATTTCCAAAATATCTACAATCACTGGAAAGAAGTTTTTGTATATTAGTGAACAACCCTTTATCATTCTACAAAACGTTTATTTTATCACTTATATGAATTTTTACATTAAATTCAAAATCCAACATGGTTTTTTGTTCTATTGTTTATTAAAGAAAAACCCTTTTTTACCTTCAAACATGTCAATTATTTGTCCTACAATAATATTACTATGAAAGATACCTGGAAAAAATTTCGTATATTAAGTTTTCATTCTATTACGTATATTTCGTATATTACCGAACTGAAAAATAAATTCTTTACTAATATTTGTTGCTCTTCCTTTAGCTTTAATAACTGTTGTAAGTCGTCGTGGCATGGATTCAACCAATTTCCAACAGATGCTTGCATCAATTTCAGACCAACTTTGGATGGTGGCGGCTTTAAGTTTTTAAATTCTTCTTTGTTGGGTTTTCTTTTAGTGATCGTTTTTTTTCAAATGATGCTATAAATTCTCTATCGGACTAAAATCCATTAAACATTTAAACATTTCAATGTCCTTATTTGCCAAAAGCATGGTGAGATTCTTTGTTTTGTGACATGAAACATTTGTCATGTTGACGACTATGAAAGACGATTTCAGCAGCTTCAAACTGGTCTTCAATTGTAGCAATAAAAAATTTGCTAAAACGGAGCAGCACACATAAGCATTCATTATAGTCTTCAGAATACATAGCTTGCCTGGTCCTTTATATAACATGCCACCTCAAATCATCAAACTGTGAGGAAATTTGGTTTTGAACTGTAAACATATAGCATCAAATTTTTCAGAGGAAAGCCTGGAGACAAATTTTCCAGCATCATTCCCATATCCGATGCAGATAGGACACTCATTACTGAAGATTACACGATTCCATGCATCTTCAGCCCAATGGAAATGCTGTTTACCCCATTGAACACTGTTTCATATAATTATTTTTTGTAAGGAATGGTTTAGTTTTAGTTTTGTTATAATTGTAATCCATCTCAGGAAGCCTGTTTCTTACTGTACGGTCACAAACACGTTGACACCTGACTTTGCCCATTCAGTACTCATTTACTTTGAAGGCAAATTTTTCATTTTTTTGGCAAATCGATCGTAATTTTCGATCATGCCTCTTTTATTTGTTCGAGGACGTTCTGATCGACGTTGGGTTTCTACAGTTCCTCTTTCTTGGGATGTGCCCTCCAGATGTAGTTGATGGTACTTAAAGGAGAGTTGAGTAGCTGAGACATATCTGTTTGTTTCAGTTCAACAATTTGTTGTTTAAAAGTCACTATTATGCTTTCTGGATGCAATGATTTATTTGTACAACAACTCAATATGGCTTCTTTTTATATTAGTAAAATACGCAAATTAATGTTAATTTATCTAAAGATTCTTTCATTTTGGACTACTCACATTTTACTTGGAGAGGAAGGCGTTAATCAGTAAGTTCAATACGAATTTTTTTCAGGTACTTTTGACAGTAATAATTGACATATTTGAAGACAAAAAAGGTTTTTCGTTTATAAGCAATAGAAGAAAAAATGCATATTATTGACAAAATAAACGTTTTGTAGAATGATAAAGGGTTGTTCGATAAAATACGAGAAAACTTTTTTTCCCTAGGCGTTATATTACAGTTCAAATTCCCTGTTTTATATTTATATTTCATTAATTTTTTTTCGCGGCACAGCCACCCAATTTCACGGCACACCCTTTGAGAACCAGTGTTTTCATTTATTTATTACTCGTATGTCTAAACAAGATGCATTTTACTTTTTTTGGATTGCTAAATGGTGTCCCAATAAGGGCGCCGGATATTTACGTTTTTGGATGACATCCAATAGAACGCATCATTTATTCAAAAAGTGATGACATTTTTATTTCAGTTTAAAGTACATACCCGACAAATGTCCCCCACGATTCTCGGCTCTTATTGAAACGATAATGGCGCGTAATTTAAATCCGGCGCCCTTATTTAGATATTTTTTGTAATTAGTAAAAGGAAAATAAATATAACAAAGAGCCACTTAAATTTTATATTTTTCAAATTTATTATTTTCAACATATCAAAATACGTAAATATCCTAAGGAAAGTTTAGTTTTCGACTTAACTTGTTCAAATATTAACTTTCAGAAAACGCCATCTAGTCTTTCATTTTTGTAATAATTGTTGGTGTATTTATTACACAGGCGATATATGATGCAATAACCGATTCGGTTCTTAAAGAATACAAGAGTATGTTTCACAGCTTTTATGTGTTAGAAGCACGTTGAAAATTAGGGATTCTCAAATGCCTAATTGACTCTCAATTCGAATTGACCCATGTACTATACATTAATCAAAGAATCAACGCAGGCCACAGAAAATCTTTAAAATCGCTTAATTGGTTATAATAATTAAAATACTCAAAGTTCACTTTGGTCTACTTCCAATAGAATATCAACAACACTATACAAGGGCAATTCAAAAGAAAGGGCAAATTGGAATATACACTATTGAGAGGCACGAATACATGTTACTATGGTGCCCGCACGAAAGAAAAAGGAAACTGGCGCTTTGCGTAAATGAAAAAAACCTCGTTCAACCACTCAAAAAGGGAAACGAAACGGGGCATTACTTATTCTGATGCCAGAAATAAGTAATATCCCGTTTTTTGTTCGTTTCTGATTGGTTGAACGAGGTTTTTTCATTTACGCATGCACCGGTTTTCTTTTTATTTCGTGCGGGCACCATAGTAACAAGTACCCGTGAGGCATTTCACAAGCCTCTGCAGAAGCCAAACATGTACTGCCTCTCTCTCACCTCATGCTCTTTGTGAAATCATCTTCCTTGCTATGCTTCCTTAAGCTTGCCAAATACGCGATAGTCTCAAATCTACAATATTGTATTTTTGATGGAGCGAGGTCTGAACTGTGCGTGAAATGATTTTGGGTCTGAAATTTCAGATTTTAGATGGTAGTGACAACAGACGTTCCTCCTTCTTGACATCTTCCTACCCACTAATATACAGGGTGAGATTAAAGTCGCACAGATCAAGTTTAACTGCCCGTAAAAGTACCAGTTTGAGAATTTAAATGAAAGTATCACAGAGATTAATTGAAATGTTGGTTTTTATTTTTAGCAGACAAACTTTAGGTGCTACAATAAATGTTGGTCATGACGTCCTTTTTCGCGAATACAAAAGCGTGTTCATTTTACCAGATTTTGTGAGACTCTTCTAAGCATGGCAGTATTGATGTTACAAATACTGTTGTAATGTTCGTTTTCAGCTCAGCAATCGCGTGTGCACGATTCAAATAACCCCATAGGAAGATATCCGGGGGTGATAAATCTGGCGAGCGAGGGGGCCACAATCCCTAATTCGAAAGAGGCCCTCATTTCGAACATTTATTGTAACACCTAAATAGCCAATATTTCAATTAATCTCTGTGATACTGGTATTTTACGGGTAACTAAACTTTGATGAGCGTGACTTTAAATTCATCCTGTATATTCCTTTATGTCATACAGCTTCCACCATAATATCACTATTTCACACGTTTCACTTCTTCTGGACACAAAAATCGTTCTTTTAATATCGTTACTCCATTCTGCTATATTTTCTAGTGGGGATGACGATATTACTCGAACTGCTAATCGAGTCGCTCTTTCCTGAAATTTAATATTTGGTTTAATAGGAGGTACATCATGCAGGATGTTGCATCTACTCATAGAAATTCAGGCAATTTTTCCCCTTATTTCCCCCAATCTGACTGTGATACTTGATTCAAAAGATTTTATGTTTTAGGAGTAGTTTTAACTAGAGTTTTTCCATACATTCAAGAAAATTACTTGACAACAGACAATACACGTTTGTTTTGCCCGTAGACTCTCCATTTACCCCGTTTATTGTTTTGCCGTTTCTTTTTAATTCTTATACTGTAGTTGTAAAATAAAATCCAAGGAAGAGAAAGATAAGTTTACTGTTCGTTGTGATTGACCAGTTTTCTAATGAAAATTCTCCATATCTTCATTGTGAAGCAGCTCATAGCATATGCAACGACTTTTATCTCATGTTATACATGTCAATGGGACCCAATTTGCATGGTTTGTAAAGAAATGTAGAATTGTTATCAAGCATCAAACTTCTCCTTTTGACGTTACAAGGAAGATGCTAGCGTGTTAAGGTTAAACTTGTGAAAATATACAGTTGCATCTTTAGAGCAAAAGCCTGCCTTAGGGATCTTTGTTTCCGGTTAAAACCAACATTCAGAATATAAAGTAGATAATATGTGAATATGTGAAAAGATTATAAATTTGCAGAAGATATTGGACATTTTATTCTTCAACAAAGTCAGCGAATTAATAAAGCTACTCACATTGCCAGTTGTTTGGGTACCCAAAAGCTCTATCTCCTATTTATAATTCATCTTAACAAAAAAAAAACCTTGTCTGCAAATAATTATTCGATTACTGTATTCGTTTTTTTTCGTAGCGAGGCTGATATGTATTTAAACGTTATTCGCGAAAGGAATCCAGCAGCCACCATAGGTTTTGTTCAAACTGAAGTCCTTTTTTCGTATTAATTCGTAACTTTCATTGCATTGCAACAGGGATGACAGGGAGTGGACAGGAGATAGCGTGCCATTCGCTCTTACAGGTTTTCCAAAGATCACATACTGTGCGACGCCGTCGGGTCTTTAAGTAACTCTACGGTGCAATGATCCATCGATGGCATCCGGATACTTCACTGGAAAGCCTCGCAGTCCGTCGTGAAGGACATGGTCGATTTAGCGTTTGGTCCTGCGCTCAGCGATGTGGCATGAAAATAACCTATGAACATTAGCCTTGTGTCTACTTTAAGTCCCAGATTTTCATTGATCATACGATTCACCATTGCTTGCGACAAGCCGACAGTTTCTGGGATCCTTTGTTTTTTTGGATTCCTGGTTTCAAGGCTGACCTCAACTTTATGCATTACGGCAGCTGTGCGTTTTGAAGTAGAGTGTTTTCTTTCGAAAGGATGCAGTTTACATATCATCTTTCTGTCGCCAATTCGAATCAGTTTCATTATATTATATCGGTGGAAGGATGGATCATAATACTGTTCCTATTAACTAAACAGGTGGTGGCCTTACAGTATAACAGAGGGACATCAGGAGTTCCAATTAGTTTCGCCATTTATTCCCGGCTTTGTCAAGGATATACAGCAAGAGGCATGCAAGCCTTTATATATACAGAACAGTGGAACAAGTTAAGCAATGAGCGTAAATACATACAAGAACTAATAGGATATAAAGCAAGGGGGCCAATGAGTCCAAAAAGGATGTAATGGCCAGTAGAATAAAATAGAATAAATACAAAATTTTTTTTTAAAAGATACAAAAAAGAGAAGTTGGACAGAGATGGTGCGTTTAACGCGGACCGAAAAGAGAACATATCTGGTTGTCCGAAGACAAGAGGATTTACATAAAAACAACAAAATAAAATAAAGGGGTAAGAAACTTACAAAATGCAGAAGAAACATAAAATAAAGAAAACGAGAGAAAATCATAGTAGATCAGATAAAGAACTAAGTATTGCATACACATTAAAGTCCGTCTGGCAATTGAGAAGCAAGTGTGGGGTGGACCTCTTGGCCTTGAATATTTCGATCGCTTCGAGGGTAGCAGTTTTTTCTGGTTTATTACAGATGTGCAAGACAGACATAACCTCTTCTTTTGTCTTCAAAGTGTGTCCGGAATCTGCGAGATGGTTTGCATAGTGGGAGACACGGTCCCGTTTTTTATACGAGTCAAGGTGTTCTTTGAATCGCATTGCAAGATTGCGGGTCGATAATCCCACATAGAACATATCGCAAAACGCACAATTCAGGCGGTAAACTCCGGACTGGGGATATTTGTCGGAGGTGACGGAGGTGGGCGGGTTCAGGGTGCGAGCAGCTGGGGTTGGAGTACGAAATGATATTCGGAGGCCAAGGGACGATAAGGAATCGGAAAGCTGGGAGAAATTAGGTCCAAGATATAGTACGGACGTCCACTTTTTAGTATGGGGCGAAACAGGAGGTGGGGGGAGAGAAAGGCCCGTCTGCGGCGGTGAAGAATGTGAGAGAACGTGGAGGTCATTATATTAAGGAAGGCTGATTTAGAAAAAAATTCGTGATTCGCATTATTTAATTATTAACGAATCGGAATAGTTCATGTAATTTTGAAAGGGCTTTGCATATGATTAAACACGTATATACAATCTAATAGCAAGCAACTATCAAAGTTCTACATTTAATAGACATGCGAAATTTGAATCTGCCGAAGAATCGTATGGCGCTTTGTCAATAGAGATAAATCATTCATTGGCTAACTGGACGACGGTAAAAATTAATGATCACAGTGAGTTCAGCTTATTATTATTATTCCCACAATATAGATTACTGGTATGGTATTAAATTAAATTATCATTTAGTGGACCATTTTAAAATAAGGTATACCTTCAGCTACATAATTGATATTTATACCAAGTCATGTTCTAATTAAGGTTCTGATCTGTTTAACGTTTCTACACGTTCTAAGCCCTAAACAAAAAATCTTAAAAAAGCTTGCATCGTCCTAAATGTTAATCGGAATGTTAATAGTCCGTGCCAATTTTCAGTTAGTCGTTACGTTAAAATCCTTTGGTCTGGCGCTTTTCGAGTGACAGGGTTCCTTCAAATTTCCATTCGCTTTTCAATTGGAAATGACTTGCCAAGGACTCCAGTGAATGAAGCAGCAAACCATCAAATCAATGTCACTTGCTTGATCGCGTGGTCATCTTCATAAAAAGAGAAATTTCTTTTTTCGTTCCTTCGTAATTTGGCTTGGTTGAAAAGAAAAATCAGATATGAAGAATTATTAATGAGTGGCACGTGGCGTTCAAATTCCATTTCCGTTCAAGGGTTCATTTGGTCGCTCTTTATGTTTATTCAAAGGAGTTTTGCTCTCTCCTTTTCTTTCATTTTGCACGTAGTTAATCTAAGACTGGCTTGAAGACTGCTTCGAACCAATTCCCTGGAACCATCCCACCTTTTCGACACCATTCAAAATACAGAAAATAACTTAAGAACCTTCTCGAAAAGAATTCATTTAATAGTAATGTTTAATTATATTTTTTTTATTAAAGTGAGATCAAAATGAATAAATTTCTTGTTATAGGAATCTCACTTCCATATTTAGATATTCTTAGCTATTTGTATATGAAAATTAGAAAATTCTTTTTGAAAGTTCCGGTTTTGTTCTTTTCGTGCATTTGGAACATTCATTTGTTATTCAACTTGTAACGAGGGGAAAAAATAGGAAATTTTTTCTTCCTATCTTTTCTGGTAACAATTTTTATTACCTATTTTTGTAATAGGGCGAATTTTTATTTCTCCGCTTTTTGTTTTGCTGTGAACTTTTGTCCCTATTTATGAACACATCGTTTCTGTTGAAATGCTCATAAAACAAAGAAAAAATTGTTGACGAGCTTCAATCATATAAATTTACATTTCATAAAATGTACGTTTTTCGACTTCTGAATCGCTCTTTCGTTTCCGGTTCAAACGATATATCCCATGTAAAGAGTAATTTTATGTCAGATAAGGATTCTCCAAGGAAGTTGGAATATAAAGATGCAATGTAAGTGGGCCCAATTCCGTTCAATTGAGAGGACGAGCAGCGAATTGCAATGCCGAAAGGGAGTTCAGTTAATGAAGCGCATAGTCATTCCTCCCCATTTTAGTTAATTCAGCTGCACTTTCCCTGATTTGGGGTTCGAAGAGGTTGAAATCTCTATCTCCTGGAGAAATCGCTTTCATGCTGACATTGCAATCTAATTCAAAAATGAATTAATGATGAATTTATAATAAAGATAGATGCGCCAAGGGCTTTCTTTGTTCTTTTTTTTTCTTTTAAAATTTCAAAGAAATTAATTAATGTAACATATATGAAGGGGAAAATCTGAAAAAGTATATTAAGTAAATTAAGTTTTGATTAGTGAGCAAAAACCAAAACTGGTTCCTACCTTGATTAAGTCTAACGAAATCATTCGTTCAAAGGAGCAGAAACAAGAGTAGAACAAATTACATACGCATGCGTCACTGCTTGTTTCAAAATTGTTAATAGATTCAACACAGATCTGCAATTCAAACTGTAGAAAATTGCTCTTTTAGTTTGAAAGTTTTTTTGAAACAAATTTGACGGAAGATAGAATTCAGGAGTCAGGGAGATACAATATATTTGAACAATGCACTTACATATACATCAACATTTTGACTCGTTTATACGTTGACGTGGCACTTGCTAAGTAAGACGTCTTAATTTGCGACGATACTTTAGTTACAGAGATTGCTACACCGTTTTCACGATTCAGCCGTAAAAACACCACAACAAAAATTGCAAAGCAAATAATTAGGTTACACATTTCTGTATGACAGCTGCAGTTTAATTAAAATTTTCAAACTAAATTCCGAAAATCTCTAGTGTTTACTGAATTGGAAAGATACAATTTCGTTAAATTTCTAATGTAATGGCAGAGTCGGCTAATTCTACGACTATTCGTTTATCCCTCTAGGCTTTTTAATGTCCCCCTCTCCAGCAAGAACAATAAAATGTCACCACTGTCGAAATAATCAAGTTTAATTATATGTTTGAAAAAAATTATATGTTTAATACTCATTCAGATGCCAAAGGTTAGAAACACATTGGCCTCATTGAAGCAATCATTCATAATTATACAAGCCTTAGTTTCAAAATTTAAACTAAAAACAAACAACAACACCCAATAACCGATCACAGCTGATAGGTTGTATAATTATGAATGTTTCTTCGTAATTTTTCCTCTCAACGTTAATTTCCATTTACACTCATAGAAGCAAATTTATTCAACACGAAAAAACATTAGAAAATCACGTTTTGTGACGAAACTTAAACTCCGTCCAGCAAAAGAAAATATCCAGTTTGTTTCCAATTTTTATTCTTAATTGTACTTTGCAACAATGCTTAATAATGAAATTGGAAATTCAAGTGGACACCTCCAGTGCATCTTTCGTTGGACAGAGCACAGTGTTAGTCTATCTTAATGGTAACTATTCTGATACATCTCATTATTAAACGACTTTATCAGACAAGGGTAAGAACGGCATAATCCAACTTAATTTTATTTAGTTTAGCAGACTCTGAATATCACATGCGCATGCTCAACTCATTTTCAAAATGTTGACCGTGCAGCGTGTTTTTCCTTCTTGTTTTACAGTGAGATATTCCGTAAGCTTTAAACTAATTTTACTCACAACGAAATATGGTACGAAACCAGGATAAGACGTCCATTATTTTCACCGATTCGAAGATAAAATTCTCCCGATAAAAAGCCATAAAATTTTGGGAATAACATTTAATACCAAACCCAATTTCCATACAAACACTGAGTGTAGATTAACATTTACGGTAAGCTTTTTGATAAGTAAATTAACATCAATATTCGTATTATTTTTTCTTCTACATGCAAGTTTTGTAGAAGTCAAAATGCAATTTGGATGAAGCAGCCCGACAAGTGGCAGGGACAGTGGTTTCTATATCACGATAACGCACTCTGTCTCATATTCTTTGTTATGGTAGCAATTCCTCGACAAGTGAATTTTTTATTGTTCCTTGTCAGAAAATGAGCCCACGACAGATGCGCTTTGCAACCATGGAGGACATCAAATTAGATAATGGACTGAACTCCGGAAGATTTTAAAACAAGCCTTCCGCCCGTGTTTCCAACAATGGTAGGATCGATAGAACAAGCTTGTCCGTAAGACCTACCATTACTGTGTATCACAATTCCTGTTACTTTTTGATTGCCCCTTGTACTTAAAAAGTGTTACTGTTGTGACGAAGTGTTCATCTGTACATTTTATTTTATTTATTTTCTTAAATTTTTTCAGTTTGTTTTAAAATGGTTCCTGTTTTCGTTGTTTAAAAAAATTATAGTTTTATACTTTTCATTGTTGTTTAGCTGAGCCACAACAAGCGTTCTGTTGTACTACTAAGGATTTGGCATTTAACTGCAGCTTTTCTGTGTAAAGGTAATGGAATTCTCAAATAATTGTATAAAAAGGCGGTATTTTTTTTTGTTGACTTTTTCTCCTGCTGCAATGGCCAGGCAATGTCATCTCCAGCGTAGCGTCTTCTTACTCAGCCGCAATTGGATGGTTCTAGCTATAATATGACATCTTTTTCTTTAATTATTACTTAACTGAAATTCTTTGATGATGTTTTGATGAGATGCACTGCTCTCCAGGGATCACTGAGATCTTTATCTCTAGCATCCTTGCTGTCAATGATAATTCGACGTGATGACGTCGTCCATGGCACTTCTCGACCCGTATACAGTTGATTCTAGACTGTTGCGAGCCACATAACATGGATAACGTATATGATGAGTTTGGATGGCCACTTCAATTCCCAGCAATACCGAGGACTGACTAATATTTCGTGTGGTGAGTGAAATTGTAATTTTAAGGCCTATGATGTGAACTATGAAACATTCCTTGCTCGGAACGACTGCAGTTTAACCTCAAACATTTTATTTTATTGTACTAAACTTAACTCAGAGTTTTTCTTTGAGGAATACGAATGTGGCAAGTTTAGCAACTGTTAATAAGATTGAATTTTGAACAAAATGCAATGTCCTCTGTGCTTAAAGAAAGCTGTAAAAAGAAAAAAGCATGCTGCATTAAGAAGCAGATAATCTTCTTTGCTAAGTTTTAAGCTGAGGAAGCAAAATATATCCATTGTTTGCTGACAGTAGTGGGAGGCCTTAGTTTACAAGGGTTTTATGTGATCCATTTGGTTTAATTGTCCATAGAAACCAACCAAACACTGTGGATAAACATCATAATAAGCCAAACAAAACCTCTTGTCCACAATATAGGATAAATTTATTATCACATATACGTACAGTAGGCGGCAAAATAAACAGTACTGAAATGCGCATAAATAATAAACGTTTCATAATTTCAGTACTGTTTATTTTGCCGCATACTGTATTTCGATCACCCTGTGATCATCTTTCAGTGTGAACTGATGCTAGGGGTTACAGGTTGCTTTTTTATAATCTCAAACGATCAGTCAGGGACAATACAACCAGGGGGTGGGTTGACCAATCAGAGATCTGTATAACTGTTGTCGAATAATTAAAGGATTATACAATTCAAAATTAATAAAAAAAATTGTACAAAGTACTTAAGACAGAAATACAAAGCTTGAACAATCCAAATAAAAGTAAAAATTAAACAAAAAAAGAAAATAAAATTAAGTGGGTTGATTCGTCAATAAATCGAAAAGTAGGGAATCTCCTATCGGACCCCTATCGCCGTGTAGTAACACTTTGGAATTCTTCTTCCAGATTTCCAAAGTCTCGAATGGGTCCAACAGTCTTTCGTCATCAACTCTTCTTAGTAGTTTTAATTTTTCTTTAGAGATGTTGTGTCTGGTGTCCAGTAAGTGTTTCACAACTGCTGATTTTTCGGAACGACCATATTTTGCATGTGCAAGATGTTCCTTGAATCTAACTTCAATATTTCGTTTTGTCCTTCCTCTGTAAACCTTTTCACAGTCATCGCATTGAATCTCATGTATCCCCGATTGTAGCGTCTTGGGGATTTTGTCCTTGGGGTTGCCGAGCATTTAAGGATTTTGAGGTTTTTGAAAGCTAAGTTGAGGTTGTGTTCTTTAAATATTCCCCTTAACCCTTTCGTCAAAACTTTGTTGTATGACAAAGCTATAAACTTTTGGCTGACCTTCTGATTCCTGAAAGTGGTGGCATCTTGCTCGTTCTTGTGAAATTTCCTTCTTCTTATTAGATCATCTACTAAGGTAGCATTATGTCTATTACGGTATAAAACCTCTCTTTAGTCATTGGTATGGAGAGGGCTCTATCGATCAGGCAAATATAATTAGCTAATTTGTGACCCCAACAATGGTTGGAGTGGCTGTGCATAGAGATGTCCGTGTGTGTTGGCTTTCGTTTGATGTCGAATTCCAGTTTACAACCAACACGCATAACCTTAATATCCAAGAAGGGAAGGACACCTTCTTTTTCCTGTTCCACTGTGAATTTAATAACGGGGCAATGAGAATTTATGTAGGACGTGAAAGCATCTAAAGAACAGAGATTGTGCGGTCAAAAATAGTAAACATGTCTACGTAACGAAACCATACTGACGGAAAGTAAGAACCAGAGTTCTTAAGCGTGCCTTCAAACTTTCGTAAAAATATTTCGGCACGTCTTTTTGTGCCCTCTTTCATTCGATAGTATTGTCCTTTGAAGTAAAAAAAAGTCATTAAAAATGCATAGTCTTGTAAGATTAACAATCTTTTTGGCGATGGGGGACTGAATATTATTCTCTTTCAGAACCGATTCAAAAGCCTAAGGCTTCATTAATCGGTAGACTTGGGAATAATGAAACCACATCAAACGAAACCAATATTTGATCTTCTTCTAAGTTATGATTAATTAGAGCCGAACTATTTTTTACTGATAAATCTATATTATCTAACTTTAAGTCTCAGAGGAAACGGGCTGAAAATTTGGAGATATTGTATGTAGGAGAATTGATATTCGAGATAATCGGTCTCATTTGATTGCCGGTGATCACTTTCAATTGAGCTGTCAATATATATTGCAGGATTCAAAACTATGGATGAGCGTTTGAAAATTAGTGGGCATTAAGCGGGTTTCACAAATAAAAAGCTAGCGGCGGCGGCCGCGGCGCCGCAAACCTCGCGGATCCGCTTCCAAAAGCGGCATTTAGTTGGTCGGTGGTTATGACGTCATACAAATCACAAGTCAACTCCTTGCTTGTCCGCCATTAATCGCCCGCTTGCCGTGTTTATTCTATTCTCGACTGAAATGAAGTCGGCCAATATGCAGGTTCAAACTGCCCCTAATTCTAATTCCATGTGTGTGCATGGTACCTGCTATTGCCTTCCCAGAATTTACATGTAATTTAGTTTTCTGAATGGCTGAGCCATTGCTGCCGCTGCCGTCGCCGCCGCCGCGGCCGCCCAGGTTCAACACGACGAACTTCGTCCGCAAGCTCTGCGGACGACGCGCGGCGCTCAACCGCTCGGCTCGAATTATTTGTGGTGCGGCGCTCCAGGCGGACCCCGCGCCGCGCCCAAATCCGCTCGCCGCAAGGAATTTGTGAAACCCGCTTTACGATGGAAAATAAAGAGAAAGTAAACGTAATAATAAACGTCTTCCGGGGACGTATCACACTATTTATTATTTATTTATTTATTTATTTATTTATTTATTTACTTTTTATTATTAATGTTTGCATCCCACAGGGGATATGTAAAATAAAAGTTAAGATAGCGAAGCCGCTTGATAAAGTGACATATTAATGTGTTGTCTGTGGTTTGAACAAAGACTTTAAGGTGCAGTTAAATATTTGATAGCCCAACTGGTAGAGGCGTCGGCCATGACAGCCGAGGTTCTGGTTCGATCCCAGGTCGCAGAATTTTTCCTTCCATTTTTCGATAGAAAAATCTTTATTTGATTCCTTATTATGCAAGATAAAGCGTTCCAACTATGGATAGTATTGTAGGAAAAGAACCGTTGAAGCAAGTTAGAAATTACCGAAGTAGGTATTATCTTGTACTTTTGCATGTCTCTTGTTCTGCTAGAATCCATAAGCCAAGATCCTATGAAGTGTAGTGGGTAGCTTTCAATAGTCAGTGCTAAATAAAACTCTTTTAATCTGGCCTAATTAATAAGCTTATTTAAGGTGGGAATGTCATAAGTTTCACATGTCTCTGATATTGAAGTAAGCTTATATTTGTATAAAGCCAAGGCAGGACGAATGACGTTGTTATATGCGACCATGAGTCTGGTAATCAGAAATTTTGAAGCTGTTAACCAGAAGATAATACCATACACGACTATTGGAATCGGCAAAACCTTAATAATTTCAATTAATTCACTACGATTAAGAATTCTCCGTAGATAAATAAAGAGAAACCTCAGTCGATTCAGATCCTTCGATATTCTCTTTGAAGGATAGGTGACTATCTAGGAGAAACCGTAGTATGTTACGCGTGTGAAGGTACGCTTGCTTACCTTTACTAATGAGCAATATGTTATTTTTGGACTCATTGAACTTTAGGCCATTCTGTGTACTTAAGGTTTTTATGTCAGCTTGAATCTGTTGTGTTGAGGGCCTTATATAGGAAGTTGTCATCAACGTATACGCTGATATGACAATTTAAAGGTAAGTCGAAGATACCCATCGTTGTTACTGCATAGAAGACAGTTGCTGTTGGTGAACTCTGTAATAAGCCTCTTGTAGAGGGATGTTCCAATTTGGAGTTACTTTGTTCAAGATAATTTATCCTATGTCGAACATAGTCCTGAACCAGCATTAAAGTAGCTGCGTCAATGGTGAGTCTATTAAGTTGCTGAATTAATAATTGTCTGTTAATTGTGTTGAATGCCTTTGAGATATCCGTATTTACTAAATAGCAGACCTGGCCGTTATCAATATCATTATTAATGGTATAGTGAAAGATAGATAAAGTAAACTTAATTGGCGTTTTCGGTCTTCCACCAGCCTGATTAATAGGTAAGGCAGTCGAAAGTCTTCGTGTTAAATGAGCAAAAACAATCTCCATGATTTTCGCAATTGAAGACACAGTGCAAATAGGTCGATAATTTAGGATGACATGGGGAGATCCTTTCTTATGTATAGGTATGATTAATGCTCTTTTGAAGTCCTCAGGAAAACATGGGGTTGAGATAATCAATCGTGTATAGTAATAGCTGAAACATTGTATTCCCAAAGTGAACCCAGTTTTTCATGACTGTGGCAGTTATAATCCTTTCTCTCTTAGAAATATTATTGTTGGTCTGCTTAATAATAGTTGCTATTTGTGAAAGAGATGGAAGCATTTCACTATTGTATTGGAATTCCATTCTATTTTTGACACTGCCCATATGGATAGACCTTTGATTATTTGGGTTATCTATCCAAGCAAGATATAGCGAACTCAGGTCAACCGGACACATTTGTCTCTTTTTTATAATGACGTATGCACCTCCACAGATCAAACTTATTTCTTTTGGCATCGATAATATAGTGCGGTTAGCCCGTCGAATTTCACGTTTATAAGCTCGGTCTACTTTTTAAAATTTTTGCTTGCTATATTCTGAAGGATTAAATTTAAATCTAGCATAGCATGTCTTCTTTTTCTTCCATAGCTCAAGCGTTTTTATATTCCACCAATATCTCTTGCTGTTTTTTGATTTAGCATATCTTACAACCAAACCAGAATATAACAACGCCTGCCGGATGTTGTCCTCTAAGATATCGACGTAACAACTTTCACTATATAGGGTGATTCAAATCATGTGTAAAACAATTTAAGGGGGTATTATTGAGGTCAAGGTAAACACAAAAATTCCTATCGAATTTGAACGATAACTGAGATATGAACAGAAATAAAAATGCCGCCACCAAGATCAACAAGTTAATAACTCAGGTTCTCTAAAGCCTAGATTAATGACATTTGGAGGAATAACAGGGTCCATAAGACTGTGTATACCGTTAAAATTTGATCGAATTCCAACGAGAAGTTTCCGAGTTACGCAGTCAAAATTGTAACAAGTGCTGGTTAGTACTCACAAGTGAACACGTGTTATGATGTTGAATAAGTAACTCAGAAACTTTTTGTTGGAATTTGATGAAATTATAACGGTATATGTAGATTTATATACCCTGTTATTTCTCCAAATTTCATTAACCTAGGCTTTAGAGAACCTGAGTTATTAACTTGTTGATCTTGGTAGCGTCATTTTAATTTCTGTTCATATCTCAGTTATCGTTCAAATTCGGACACCCCCATGTTCATAGGACTTTTTGTGTATACCTTGACCTCTATAATTCCCCCTTAAATTGTTTTACACACGATTTGAATCACCCTGTATACGGTCCAATCCAGTGTAGGTAACAAGTCTCGAAATTTGTACCAATTGACTTTCCGGAAATCATAACTTGAATGTGGATGACTCGTTATTGGCCGATTAGTAATTTTAATATCCATGAATTTGCAAGTTAGTACATTGTGATCACACTTTGGGAGAATCGTTAACGTGACCATAAACCTTGTCCAGTGGATGAAATATCGAGAGTATCGTAAAGTAGCGAGCATAAAAACTGCAGTATTTACATAATGTTAAAGTGCATGTAAAATAATGACCTTACAACATGCGAAATCGGTGAATGGGTTCATTATAAACGTAGGTAGGGCAGGTATATCGCATTGATGCCATATAACTAATGCAAGGTTGGTGCTTAGTTAATTTATGAATAATATAGCAATGGAGCAGCAGAATCGAAACACTTCAAGAACTAGTGGCAAGTGGAGTCTCCTTTCTCTCTCTCAAGTATTCTAGCATCCACAGATTCGTAAGGTCAGTTTTTAATTTATTCTTTAGCTTAGGAAGTCCTCTAGTTTCTCCCTGGACCATTGGAAGAACTTTCAAGGAAACCGGATACATCAAATGGATTCCATTAAAGGTTCCACTGCTCACCGCTGCTCAAAAGGCTAATCGGATCCGATGGTGTGAAGAAAATATCAATAGGGAAAAAAATGTGCTCTTGCCAAACATGGCCTACCAGATTTCAATGACTGGAAGTGTCTGGTAGAAGAAATGAGGCACTTGTAAAACATTGTGTACTTGCGATTGGGATAACCAGGTTTCGGTGATAATGCATAAGTCAGTTTTATGTTGCGTAATCCATATCATGATGTCATCGGTTTTATTATTAATTGAACGGGCATTCATATAACTTAAGACCAATGACCGAGTATTGGGCTCAGATCGAAGGTTAGACAACCCAAATTGGTTAGCTCGATTAACTAGGACTGGCCATAATGTCTGTCGATGTAAAAGCGTCCGGCAATAACACATGGTTTCGCTTAGCATTTTAACAGACATAAGGCCTTTTGCCCAATCAACTGTAGCAACTATATCTTTATTTCGTCACAGTCAATTTTGACAAAAAAGTTTTTAGAACGCACACCAGCTTTCATGTCTACTTCCCACATTAAAGTACTCCTAGACCATGGTCGAGTAGTGATTTACCGAGTTGATGTGAAGTTACAGTCTCATTTAGGTTACCAATACAAAGCCTTGTTGTGCTGTTTTCGTAATGACAGATTCTATTCTATTAACTTGTTAGTACATGATGTGAGGTTTGAACCTCTTCTGGGTGGATTGTCTTCCAGGTTCAATAGATTCCTTTCACTTTTTATCGATTGATTATGCAATGTCTTATCAAAGTCAACGGCTGCCCGTGATGCCATATGTGGTCGCGATATTTTCAGCGAATTCTCTATATTTATGTTACATTCCTCACCTTTATTTTTCATTACGTCTGTCATATTATTTACTGTTTTTTTTGAAATGTTGCATAACCAGAGCGTCTGGAGTCTGGATTCACATCTAACGTCAGGTCATCACACTTAACTCTATTATCCGGCTGGCAGAAGGCATCAGGTGGTGAAGCTGCAGGAATCGTGGCAGATATAAGGTCTTTAGTTTTATTTTTCAAAGATTCAGTTTGAGACTTTACCCCATCAAACAAATCTCTGATCATCTTATTAAGAGAATCCATTATACCTTCTATTACTGCGTTTGATATCGATGTATTGAGTTTCTCGATTTTATCACTAATTTCAGAGACTGATTTGGAATGCTGCTGATCAAAGTAGTTCTGAATTCTTTCTATTAATTGTTCATGTACTCCTGCGACTATTGTAGTAAAGGGCTCACATTTATCCGTATTTCGAAGCAACAATGAATCCACAATCTGTTGAGTAGTGTAATGCTTTGCCGCTGTTAAAGTTGAACACTCAGCGGCTCCTCGCTCTAAAATGGAATCTTCCACAAGGCAGTTATATTTTATCCAGATCTTTAAATTTTGTAGGAATATATCGATAGTTTTCCTTTGCTCTGATGTTGAGGTTTTGTTTTTCCTAACAACGCTGACTAAAGACTGATGAGTTTGATATTCATTCAGGTTTTGCTGGACTGTTAATTTCTTAATATTATGAGAATCTACGGATCAAGCTAAAGATACGTCTGAATTCGTTGGCGCAGTTTTTTTTCCACATCAGTTTAGCGTTTGGGACCTCTTTACTGACTTCCTTTAGTATAAAGGATGATCTTTTTTAGTGCAAATGCTTCCTTTTTTAATTCAGAACATTGCTTCTTGCATTTTTTCTAAACGAGTAGGGTTATAAAAGGTTTTCATTAGTTCCACTCGATTAATGATTATCAGTTTATTCATTTAAACGGTTAGACTTGCCAGTTTTATTAATTTTAATTTACACACAGGCGATACCAGACATCAAAAGCGATGCAATATAGCAAGACAATTGGAGAGTAAAATTTTTATTTCTCAAGTTGCTGAAAGAAATATCAACTAGCTGTAAATAATTCGTTGATTATTTTAAGCAGTCTGAATTTTCGTCTCCCCCCCTTCCCCCCGGATTAAAGTTTTCAATAATCTGTGTATGATTAAAATAGCTGAGAGCAGAAAATAGAAAGAGCAAATTGTACCGAATCATTGAACCGAAAATCAATTTCTCATAAATATGACATTCACATATGCTAGAGAAATGTTTTAAATTGCAATCTTCTGATGGATTTGAAAATAAGAGCATTTATTGCCTTACACAGATCGATGCTTCAAATCTTTTGACAAATTCACGTGTTTTTATTAAAGGCGAAAATACAATAGTGACGTTGGTATTATAATGGCTTTCCTTCTTCACAGACTTAAATCATATATAAAATTCAGTCTTCTCCTTGAGCGTATAAATCATTTTATTAAAGCAAATGCTATTGCAGATTCTCACCATTTTGACTGAACCATGTTGATTGCCTTAATTTTACCTTCATTCGTTTCAGTTAAAGTTGTCCTGACCATATCGCAGTCTCGTGTGGCCTCGGCTAACGTTTTCAAAAACGTATTAACTTGTGATTGGCAATTTCGTTGCATTGCTATTTCAGGGAAGCCTTATTGGTGTACCAACTGCAAATTTTACGTCTTGGCTTTTCTGACTAGAATACAGTTGGAGTTTTTCTGATCGATTTTCCCCCGCGATATTTTCTGTTCATGGAAGTTAACTTTGGCGCTGCGCAGTTTATCAAATTTCAAGACAGACGAATAAACGAATGCTTTCTGTTGCAGTCCGATTTTTCCTTTATTTATGCTCCTATGCAGGAAGCTTTATCTTATTCCGTTTCCATTCACGTTTTTCCGAATTTATTTCAGAAAGTAACTCAAAGTAATTTTTACGTATTGGCGTCTATTTGACCACTAGAGAAAATGAAAGAATGCAGAACATCCATAAATACACGAAGGACAGTGAATCAATCTCTAGTGCGAAATTTATATATTTTGAGAGCAAGTTTGTTTCTTACTTTTACTTAATATGATCTTTCTATAATATTATGCATATTGAATTTAACTTAATTGTTATTTTCTCTACATTTTCTGTAAAAGAAGGATCATTTTATTTCATTTTTCATTTTTATTTATCTTAAAAATCAACTCTATGCAGATATCGAAAATTAAGGAAATGCTAATTGAAATATAATAACTCTCAACTTTTCAATGTTATAAAAGGTAAGAGCCAATTATAGATATCATTTGCTGTTAACCCGTATTACGTAAAAGTATAAAATGACTTTTTCCAAAGTTTTTTATTCACTTCACTGATACTTAATACTCTGCATTTATTATTCCGCATGATAATGTGTCTTACAATCCTCTTATTCTCTCTTTGAGTTAGAACATCTGATATAAGTTATACCTTTGAGGTAACAATAATGGAATTTCATTTAAAGCGTAATGGGAAAATGTTGTAAATAGCTTAGTTTATGTTTATTCGGTGAAATTTATTATGAGATGATATCTAACAAAAAAAAAAGAAGTGGCCACAAAGGCATCATCCATTTGCGCAGAGCCGAATGAAATCCACCGAAGCGCGTTGGTGATGCTATGGAATCGATGCCCTATTCCAGGAGAGGAGAGTCAATGGTGAATTTTCTGCGGAGTTAATAACGGCCAAGGAGACCAAAACAAGACACGAAAGGCAAAAGCCAAATCTATCATCACTACCATTTATATTTAGGCAATTTTCTTCGCCTTTCTAGGCAGTTTTTCCATTCGAAAGGCTTTATTCCTCAAAAGGCTCGAAAATTCTGTTGTCGATAGTTTTACTCCAATTCTATTAGCTTCACCTTTCACCCCCGCAAAACTCCGTATGGTTTTCCATATTTTAGCTATGGTAATGAGTTAAATTTGCAAGTTCATTTATGTCTTTCGCCAAGGGCAGTTTGAGAGCTTAGAGCATTCTGCGTTAACAAGCCATACAATTTAGTCTAATTTGTAAAGTAAATGTGACTGCCATTTTCGGTATCTACGCTTTAATCGGCCTTTGCCTTTCATTTTCATATACCTGCTATAACAAACATAACATTTCCCGAATCACAAGACTTAAATTGCCATCAACAATTGCTAAATGAATTTACTTATCAGCAACGTACTTTTTCAACATGGCTTTTGTTTAATACGTTCTTTAAATACGTTCATCATGCTCCTAACCCTAATTTCTATTTCTAATGTTGCTGACTTGTACTGTATAATGCTTTCATGCACATGTATTCATACAGGGTGAGTCTGAAACCCTGTCACAAACTTTAAGGGGAGGTAATATGGATGATTCTAAGCAAAAAGGTTCATGTGTACATGGGTCCGAATTTAAACGATAACTGAGATATGAACAGAAATAAAAATGCCGCCACTAAGATCAACAAGTTAATAACTGAGGTTCTCTAAGGACTAGGATAATGAAATTTGAAAAAAATAATCGGCTATATAATACTATGTATACCGTTAAAATTTGAACGAATTCCAACGAGTAGTTTCCGAGTTACGCACTCAACATCGTACCACGTGCTCACATGCGAGTACTAACCACCACGTGTTACGATGTTGACTACGTAATTCGGAAACTACTCGTTGGAATTCGATCAAATTTTAACGGTATACACAATATATGTACCCCATTATTCTCCCAAATTTCATCATCTTAGATATTGTAGAAAGTGAGTTATTAACTTGTTGATCTTAGTGGCGGCATTTTTATTTCTGTTCATATCTCAGTTATCGTTCAAATTCCGGACTCATGTTCACATGAACTTTTTATTCCATTATTCGAATCATCCATACTACCTTTGTGATAGGGTTTCAGACTCACCCTGTATATCATGAATTCTGGAATTTAAACTGGCAAATGATTAATTCAATTAAAGACATTATGCCAGCAGGGAACGGCAAGTTACATGACTGCGTGGGGGCCTTAGTTTTCAGAAATTTGACAAAAAAAATGCCAGTTTGGATACGATTTTCTCCCTTATTTTTGGTGTTTAGCATTTTGCGCACAGACAAATGTGATTTTTTAATGAACCGTGCTAGAATATTTATCATTATTTTATGAACCATAATATGAGGCTGTTAAAGCCAAAGTGGTGTAAGTCCATTGATAACAGTTTTGAGATATAAAGGATTTTAGTAGAACAGTAGATAGATAGCACTGCTGACTGCATAAACTTGCACTCCCATTTCTGAAGCTGTTTGGGGAAATAAGAGTTACACCACTACTCCTATAGGTAGTTTGACATATTCGGATTTCATTTCTAGCATTAACTGAGATTTTTTAAAAAGTGGCGTTACACCAATTTGGATTTAACAGGCTCATATGATTAGTAGGGGAGTGAATGCAATCAAAATAAAAAAATTTAGTTGTGTGCCTATCCGAAAAAATTATTTCTAATATACCATCATTTTAGATTCTATTTCGCTTGAAAAAATCTGTATAAAATAGGAAAAAAACTATTTTGGTTTACTTTATTTGGATGGCTAATGTTTTTTTGCAAAAACTTGTTCCTTGGCAAAAGGTGAAGAAAAAAATAAATTGGATCGTATTAAATCCGCATCTATGTGCTTATAATGCGCCAAACCTTGAAATCTGCATTTTTGCATAACATTATCCACTGCATCACCCATACCATTAAGTTTCAAACAAAATTACATTCCCTCAAACAAATCGCCGATTCTTTTTTTGTCAATTTAACAGAAAACTATGGCTAACACTTAGTGGCTAACAGTGATCCTTCAGTTTAGGTAGCATGGTTCCCACATGCTAAAACAACGGCAGAAACCACAAAGCAGAAAAATTTTTGACAACTCTTCATTCTGCCCGACCCATTATCCAACTCAAAAAAATACAGGAGTTTTCTGTCGGGTAGAAAGACGAAAGCAGGAAGTGACGTCACAGAAATTTCTATCTTGTGGTTTCTGCCGTTGTTTTTACGCATGTGGGAACCAGGCTTTATTTTAACTGTATGAATAACACGTGTTGCATTGAAATTGTTCTATATGAATTCTCATAGTCACACGTGCAACGTCGACACGATAGTCAAATTTCTCCCACGTATTCCGTCACGGTCTCCACAGTACTAAAAAATGCAATTTTTGAGCTCATTCAGGAGTGTGGATAAGGTAGCGTATACACAGCATATGCATAGAGAAATTATCAAAAGAAGAAATCGCACGGCATAAGATTCCTAAATCATCAAGTACACTATGGCCAATCCACTGTAGCTGGAGCACTTCAGTGAGGAAACTAAACATCCAAGCGCCATAACAAAGTAAATAAATACTGTAAATAATGCTCCAGCATCAAGAAAACGTGTTAAGATGAAAACTAATGGAAATATTCTGCGACCTAGATTCGAATAGGGACCTCGGATATATAGCTAGACCTCTGCCAAATGGATCAACGTGGAAAATGATACAGCAAGGCTTAGATATATACTCCTGGTTCCTAGTTGAATCCAGATCATGGTATTTTTCATTTCTTTTTTCATCTTAACATGTTTATGCAAGTGTCATAGTTTCCTCTTGCACTTGGTGTATGCATAATTAATACGTGTTTGGCAGATATGTAATTATCCTCATTTGAAATTGAATGAATCAATTCGGAAAATTCTTTATTCTATGTTGGTTTTAAACGGAGGGACGGAATGGATAGATAAATTTTGTTCATAATTGTACATTTCCTCATACGTACGAGTGTTTACAGCACATGAGTCATCATAGAGTCGATAAGTCGTTACACGAAAATAGAGTAAATCAACCAACCATAAAATCTCAGTGGGAGATTCGATTAGATTGGCATTTATTGGCGAACATTTTATTTGAAAAGCGGTTACGGTCATAAATATTAAAGGCATTTGTCGTCTTTAAAACATGCATCGTTCAAATTTAAAGCTTAGTATCCCTTTCTCTATTTAAAATTTCCACTATATCAGTTTCATCTATTTCAAGTTTAGTCTATGATTTTATTTAATAGAAAAATAAACTAATTATATTAAAGTTAATCACACTTTTCCTCCGCCTAATCAACCCCTCCCCCCTGCCATTCGTTCTCGTTTTCAAACTTTTTCCCTGGTGAAATTGCTTATTAGTGTAAGAGAGGATAAAAACGTTCAATATTTCCAAGGAAATTGAATCGTTCTTTGAAAAAAAGAATCTGCAGTAAGTCTTTTCTTCTCGCTTTTTCACTACTTCGAGAAAAAGTCTGATTTTTTCCCCTTCCTTTCTTATTGTATATGAAATGGAGACGAAAAATATGAAATGGTAACGCTTTCCTCTTTAGTTTTCGATTGGAATCAGGACAAGAAGAATGGAAGAAAAGAAAAAGAACGGGAAAAAAGAAAAAAAAAAAAAAGCTCTCCGTGATGCAGCATCTTCGTGTCCCGGGTGTCACGTGTTAAAGGGGAACTGCTTGAGGGACGTTATCAATTAACGCCACTAGCCATCATGAATGAAGATATTACCTAATTAATTCCTTAATTTTGACGGGGTTGTTTTTCTCCCTAATAAAAGCAGCCTATTATGTTAATAGTGTCTAATTGCGGAAGAACACAGAGTTGTTCTAGATAAATTGGAGCAGTCGAAGTTTTAAAAGATTCAACCAGAAATCTCCACTGTTTTTGAATTGTTTACATTATATAATTTTAAAATTCAACAAATAAAATGATACTTATTTAATTGAATTTTTGTACATTTGAACTTTAAGTTTTTAATAAGTAAAAAAGTTATTTAAAAATTATCCTGCTTTATTAAATGAGATAAAAAGTATATGAATAAAAATTTTTATAATGACAATTTACATGTATCTAATTAAAATTCTTAGTAAACCACATAAATTTAATTTTACTTTCAAACGTACAGATAGACGAAAAAATTATAGCAAAATGTTTCTATTTTCTGATTTTTTTTTTCTTGTTTCAAAAGGTCTTTCATAATTTTTACTTTTTCATAATATAGATAGTATTGTAATCGTCAAAAACTTCGACCTCTAGATTTTTGGAATTATGTCTGTGTCTCTATGTGTGTGAACAAGATGACTCAAAATTCTCGACGTTTTGGACCTTCCTAAGCCCTTTTTTGGAATGTGTGTGAACACGAAACTCAAAAACGCAGTGTGCTAGATGGGTGAAATTTGACATCTACTCCTTACACCAAAATTGTAAATCTGTATCGACTTTTGGAACACATCTGTTAACTGGAAGTGGTACTTTACCTACACACAAACACGATAAATAGGACTTTAAATAAAGGAAAACAAGTAGGCGTATACAATGATAAGCAGACAATTAGATATCAAATTTCAGCACAATCGCGCAAGACAAAAGGGTACTTTACCTGAACATTTACTTAACATCTACAGGGTGTTTCGGAGCAGCCGTATCAGGATTTTTTTTTCGGAAGTTCGACGTCCTAGAGCAGCCGGTGGGGAAATTTTTTATTAAAGATTTTTAACCATTTCTAAGATTTTTAATATAAAGTGCACTGTTTGCCCAAAAATAATTTCAAATTATCCTATTTCTGGCCTCTTGCGCATATTTCTAAATAAATCCGCAGACCGCAGTTTGCCCACCCCTATCCTAGAGCTTTAGAAAAAAAATTTACTTGACTAAAGACTATGTGAAGAATTTAATGTGGGCTATCCCATTTTATGGATAAGCAAGAAATAGAGTGTCGTTGGACAGATCTTGGAAACATAAATATCTATCCAATTTTTGTAAGAAACGGTTTTTTCCAGTCGGCTTCCATCAGGATATAAACAGTAAAAACTCTTATAGGTAACGTGTTTGAAATTTACCCTGTTGACGTTTCTTTAAAACATTTTCGCCACGTGTTGAACATTTGGTTGCATAACACACAAGAACAGTAATTTTTGACCACTCGTTATAAATGACATTATGTGGGAGTATAGGAGAAAGTCTAGGGGAGAACACTACGGTTTTTTTTTAACATATTAAAATCCAGAAACTTCAACAGATATTGTCTTTTATTAAAAGTGGAAAATTTGTAAAATAATTTACCAGTTTTAAAAATTATGATTAAAGATCATAAATAACCATGGTTTATTCAATGTTTACGTAATATCCGCTTAAATTATAAATGAAAATAAGTACACAAATAGGGAAACTTATAATTTTCTTTCCAATTTTCATTTATAATTTAAACATCTGCGGTATAGTGTAAAAATTTCTCCAAAGACCAATCATAAGCTATTCATTATTTATCACTGGAGTTTAAATTAAACATAACAGAGACGGAGCGTGTCTTTTTTCAAAAGAACATTGAGTCCTGTCCTGCTGAATTTATTTGGGCTTCGGTTTCGTACAGCACTCCAGTAAATTTTAACCGAATTACAAAATTTTACAAATTTTAAATATTATATGATAGTTTCTTGAAAAAATTATTTAACTAGCAGAGGTTGTTTTTATTCTGAGATTAACGCACTCGTAATGGAAAACTTAGAAATGTGTGAAAATTTGCACTGCAGAATTCGTGTTTACTCTAAATAATATAATTACAAAACGGTATACTAAAATGAAGAAGACTTTCGAGGCGGAAGAGGGGCAAATAAGATACCTTTCTGTTCATTTTAGACAAGCCGATATTGGTGTTTGATTTACTTGATTTTTAAATGGCTTCCACAATCTTCTTTGTTCTTTTCTTATACCGGGTGATCCAAAAGTGTTACTTTTTTTTTACATTGTTAACGACATTTTCAGTGTTTGCTTTCCAGCAATTCAATGCTTTCATAAGCAAACGCTTGAAAATGTCGTTAACAATGTAAAAAAATGTAATACACTTTTGGATCACCCGGTATTTATCTTGTGATTCATTATTATACTCTATCCAACGAAAGTTGGAGTGGGCGTGTCCAGCTAAACTTCCTATTTCAATTGGACACGCCCACTCCAACTTTCATTGGACAGAGTATAATATATATTCTTGCATTTAAACTAAAATTTCTTACGGAATCACCCGAGACCCAAGTTAACAGTCACTTTAAATAATTAGTAATTTTAATTTTAGTTTGGCGGGGATGGTATGAATATAAACATACATTTCCGACATTTTAAACAAGTTAAACAAAATTGTACGTTTTTTTCCCTTTACGGTATCGTTGTCGCTTTCATATTTAGTAAACTGAACTTAAATCAAGATGAGTGAGTAAAGCGGAATTTTAATCTGTCAGTTTTGCAAAGAAAAAAATAAAAGAAAAGAGCAGATTTAAAGTGACGATATTTCTCTTGTAGAAATATAACAAAATATCGGGGGAGGACAAATTTGTGACAGTGTCTTTCTTTCTTCCTGATAGAACTTTCACGCAACACTTTTAGAAAATAATATAGCACCTATCAATTACATCTTCTTTATTAATTAAAGAGTTACATTTCCATTCATCTACTGTCTGGACAATATTCCATTGTTCTTCTAAGAGCTTTCGTTCTCTTATTTTTTTTTTGCAGGTGAGTGTTCCTACCGCTAGGCATTGGTCCTTTCATAACTATAAAAATGTTATAACCATTTATAAGTAATTTACACACTTAGAGATTTACATTCTAATGAAACCCGTTAATATAAAATTTTCTGCAATTTAAAAGGGATAATTATTTAATTACACCTTGTTGATTTTTTTTTCCTTTCTCATCTCACCTATAATTAAAAATTATTTATAGTGTTCTGTATTGTATAACATTGAGATTACATTTGAAGATAATAACACTATAATTGCAATTTTAATTATTCTTATTACAAAAGAGTAGTTGAAATATTTTAATGTACTTTCTTCTGTATAAGTCAAATTGGTGATTGAACGTCACGTCATTTATATATTAAGAATAAAATTTATTATTTCATTATCGTCATTATCAGCTGAGAATCGTCAATCGTTTGGAATCAATTAGAAAACAATTACTGTAATTCCTTCCAGAAATAATCGATCAGAAGTTAGTATTTTTTCCCCCACTACAAGTGAAGCTTCTGAAACGGAGATCACTCTTTTAAGACAGGTTTACATATGCAAATTTCATTTTCTGGTCTTGTTATTGCTCATACAATAGAAATGCTATTTGTATAGCGTTTTTTTCTAAATTGCAAATATACAATGGCTTAAATGATTAATTTCATAGAAACCTGCTTTTTATAAATTCAGTCTTCTCAATAAAGAAAACTTCCTCCAAACTACAAGTCCTGATTCATTAAAAGCTCTTTATTTCGTACTCTGTTTCTTAGCAACAGGATAATTCTCTTTCCTTGAAATTAATTTATGTAGCAGCAAGCCTTATTATGAATTTTTATATGCATTAACTGGGTATTCTACGTTAATATTTTCTCAAGATTTTTTCTTTAAGCTTTTCTACGAACATAACTCAGAAAATAAAGCCCCATATTTTTTCTCCGATAAACACTATAGCTAGCAATTGTATGCATTTGTTTCGTGCTGGAGACCTTACAAGGTGATGAAAATTATTTGAAAAGTATGTGTAAAGTAAAGTTCATTTATATCGCTAGTAAATTTCACTTTCAATAAATTATGTTGGAGAAATTACATGTGAGACATCACTTTCTGATCAAGCTTGGTTTTTTTTGTGATATTTGATACGCAGGAAAATTCAAGTTCTTTGTACTTATTATAAATACTAGTTTAAGATAATTAGAATATCCAAGTCCAGACTTTCGAAATTCAACATAAAATCTGCAGTCCGAAGCATTGAATCATGATAAAGTTTTTAGATGCAACAAACAAATACATATGTTAAATTAATGATGAAAAATAGAAAAGAAAATTCCACAGCCTGGGTTCGAACGAGAACCTTTGGCTGAGACCGCCAACGCGCCAACCAATTGCGCTACTGTGGCCATGAAAGCAAACCACTATTTTCATGACCTTAGGGCTGGAGCAGTTACCTAGTCCGCAGGGTGAGACTATCTTTCCTTAGGCGTAATATTCATTAAAGAATAATCATAAGATGTTCAGTGAGGGTTTTATTATACGCCAATCTCAGCTGTTCAAACTAATATTTTCAAAAAAATGATGCTCCAACCAAGCCCTAAAGTCATGTAAATAGCGGTTTGCTTTACATGTCCACAGTGGCGCAATTGGTTGGCGCATTGGCGGTCTGAGCCAAAGGTTCCTGATTCGAACCCAGGCTGTAGAATTTTCTTTCTTATTTTTTAATCATTAATTTGAACAACTGAGGTCGGCGTATAATACCCTCACTGAACATCTTATGATTATTCTTTAATAAATATGTTAAAGTAGTGGAAATGGCATGGCTCATTGTTTTGACGTCATCGATTGGTGCAAAGTCCTTCTGTACCGCCGGGTGCGCTGTTTAGAAACACTGTCTTTCACGTATATTTTGATGTTTAATAAAGAATTAGAAAATTTTCATACAGAGTTCTTTAAAGGACATGCTATATATTTTTTTTACGCGATGACTCATGTTTTTTTCTTAAATCCTATAATTTAGTATAGTCACCGATTGCAGCGCATCTGGCGATACAGTGGGACACAATCACGTGACCTGTTTCCATTTTCTCCATAAGGATGTCATCATTTGTCCCATCTGTGTAATAAGTAATCTGTGGTGAAACTGGCCGTTTTTAATTAAAAAAAAGTTGAACATCACTGCAAAATGATTACGCATATCTAATCTCATATTAAAGTGAATCATAATTATTGGTGTGTCCAAAGCAGGCATTTTGTGCGTTTCAAAAATTCGAGGTCTTTCCAATGATTTCATATATTTAGAAGCATTCATATTCAGCGGTCTTATGTGGTTTTCAATGGTCAATTTATAGTGGGGGATTTTTTTTTTATTTCTCCCAAGGCTGCCATATACTTACATGAACTGGTTGCTTCCCTTTTTTCTGAAATGTTCATTTTCGAACTGTAATTCTCTGTACTTGGTTATCTTTCGGAATTATTTCTCTTCAACTCATATTTCGCATCATATTCTAGTAATTTCACAGCTTTATGATGATACCAGTTGTGTTTTCGCAATATTTACTGTTTCTAAAAAATCCATTGGATCACAGCTGCAACGCAGGAAAAGTCTTGCTACCTTTTATGTCCGTGAGAGATCATTTTACAAACCACAAATAAAGTGTTGAGCAATTTCATCGTACTTCATTAAGTTGCTCCTGGCATCATGTTTGATGTTTCATTTTTTATAATCGCATTCGTACGAACGAGGGCAAGCCATTAAATAACAGGAATTTTATTATAACTTTTTTTTTACAAAAGTACGCACAGAAATGTTTTCTATCTTATTTTTCGACATAGCCATTCTGCTTTGCAACACTATCACATGTAAATAATTGGTATGATGAGAGTTACGCAGTGGAAAA
>JAHWFO010041446.1:888195-981712 GCA_023313115.1 Rhysida immarginata | reverse complement strand
CCCAATGGGTTCGGAATTGGGGGGGGGGGGGAGGCAGTTACTTGCTCTTTAAAACTATGGCAACATATGGCATATCATATATCATTTGATCGGAAATGATCAGAAACGAAAGAAGATAGAGCTCTTTTACATTTTCTAAATACTACGTTCGAGAAAATCATTTTTTTGATTTAAAAAATTGGGGAGGGGGGTTAAAAAGTGAGATTAAAGGGTAAAATTAGATGATCTCAGGGCTTCCGCTACTTTCCTATACCTTCCTCGGGAGGATTAATTTAATGTTAGGAATCGTTAAGGGAGGAAGCTTGTTTACCATAGAAGATGTGAATCGTTAGCTTCAACAACAGAGAATATGTAGGGAGATCAGAGGTCGGAGGCAAGCCGGTCCCTTTTAGAAGCGATATTTGCATATTGCGGCATTCCGCGGTTGGAATCTTTTGTTTGATGCGCGTTTTAAACGGCGGAAGTTTGTCCGTAAACATTGAATTCCACGTACCCTCCGATCGATAGTCGTGAGAAAAGTGAAATGTTTTTCAGCGAGTGGTAGGGTAGATTTTGATAGAGAGAAAAAAGTGAAATATCTGTTTGTAGAGAAGAGAACGAAAACACGGTCATTACCCTTGAAGTCTCGAATTTATTGCCGATTTAATCTTTATTTGGATAAATCTTGTAACGCTAACGGATAACGGATACCCTCATCAGAACAACGGATTCATCACCGGTGCTCGTTGCATTCTTCTCTTATTTAATATATTCGTTCTTCAATTAAATAATCTTTTCATTATAACTTTATTATTATTTTGGCTTTTTAAATAGTGTTAATACTTTTTTTCTGATGGAAGAGTAAGGTAATGCGAAAGTTATGCGAGTGTCTGTATTCATTTCAGAAAAATAATGCTATAATGCCTAATACTTCAATATTATCCCTGAATATGGATAAATGTGAATATTATATATTATCTCAAGATTTAATTTATTTTTAGCACATTCTCATGAAACGGGCGTGTTTTTATTATTTGTCCGTGTTGTTTTTTTCATTCATTGGCGGCGAATTGTTATTGGTTGAACACATGTTTATAAATAATTTTAAAAGAGATCCGCAGACAATGACCAACAATATAGTGTAGAAATAATGTCATGTGGTTTTTACAAAATGCTTTTGAAATTTTTGAAGATGATATTTTAATCTGGCTCAAAAAATATAAGTAACGATGCACCAAGTGTAAAAACGTTTAAAAATACGAAAGTGTCATAGTAATATAATTATTATAATTTCTAATAGATTTGAATAGAAAGTATTCGTGACATGTCGTGCTTGTAAGCTTAGATGCTTAGATTTAAATCGTGCGGATATTGTCAGAAGATCGTAGAGGGCTAGATTTGGTTTAACAGGAATGAAAAATTTCAGATTTCTAAAAACATTACGGGCTCCAACTATAATAGAATGGTAGTGAAAAATTTTGTTGAAGATGAAATTATGTTATTCGCGATAAACGAAAATCTGTAGCAAAAGGTTGACCAGTATATACTAACTGCATATGGAGGTTTATACTTGTAGATCATGAGTTCGAAAGCCGAAGAAATTTCAGTGAGATAGGGCGAGGATATATGAACTTGAAGATGTATGTATTCTAAGTTAAAGAGAAAATTTTATGTGTGTGCAAGCACTTCTGTAAAGTAATTAAGAGAGATAATGAATAATATTGCATATTTTCCTTTCTTTGAAAGTAATGTAAATATTTACATGAAGGAGAAATTAAATATAGATTCTTAACTAAATTCTTCGTTCAAAGAATTCAAGTGCATAAATAAGCTCACTATTTCAATTATTTTTTTATTGTTATCTATATGGCTAATGTAAATAAGGGTTTGTAAATTTGATAGCAAAGTTGACCACGCAGTGCTATACGAAATAATGTCAAAAAACGATTGATTGAATTAGAAAATCGTATCACTTATTATGAACGAGAAGAGCTTGGTGTTTTTACTCTTAAGGTTCTCTTTATTCCTGTATCATGTACTAGAAGAAATTGTAAAAAGTAAGGAATTCGTCTTACGGAAGGTTGCTACCGTGGGAAATCATTAAATGGTTTTGCTTTATGAGCGCGTTTTTCATAGTAATGCCATTTCTACGAAAAACGCGCTCATAAAGCAAAACCATTTAAAGATTTCCCACAGTAGCAACTTTCCGCCTTTGGCATGTTTTATTGGGTATTGCTTAAAAATGAGCTTTCAAAAATTTTGAGGGATAAGCTGAGGAGTATCAGAATCCCTTAGTGGCAAAGAGCCAACACCAATTGCCGCACGATTTTCTCATGTAGACTCAAGTAAAGACGGCGACGTATTTAGCACCAGATATGTTTCCTTCATGTAATATAAGTTTCTCATATGAAACGCATACATTTTTTATCATACGATTTTGGAATAAATAATTACTTATTAATGATACGAATCTGAGGCTTTTAACAACCCGCTGAAATAAATGAACAAATGAGAGTCTTCGTTCTCACGAATACCGTTGATTTCTTACGAGTATATTACAGAAGTCTCAAGAAGAAAGCATTTTTCATCAATATTAATATTTCACTGTATATAATTAATCACTGTTTTTTCAATGCAAAATAATAGGATATTCACTTAATTAAATTAAATTACGGTTTCAGAGCAAATGTACAAATTTATTTGTTTTACTTATCTCATTTAAAAGCTTTAAACAAGAAATTGTGCAAATCTTCCGTGAATATGTATGGCCTTCAAGGCAAAAAAGCAAGCGCTGCATAATGCTCCCTTCGCCGTGAGTTATTGCTTCCTTTGAATGCGTTTGTTGGTCGTTTCACCAGTATTCGTGAGGGCTTTCATCCTTGCATTTGGATGCTCGATTCGTGAACGGGCGACCGGAAGATCAGGCTTACAAATTCCGCTTTCGCTCGCATTTGATTAACGTCATCATTAATAAAACTCTTTTCGGAGTTTTCTCGGGCTCCAGTCGAATTTTAGGCACAAATTTAGGCATAAATTTTAGGCCAGTCATTTATATTGTTGTCTCTTATTATCTGCAAACTGGTTTTGTACAATAATTTTGCTCTTCTAGGTAAAATTAATTAACCATTTCATTAATTATTAATTAAAATAAAAAAGGTCTACGAGTATTCATTCTCTATGGCATACTGTGGATCTTTTGGCTTTCAACATAGTTTATCCGTTCTCCTAACACATGTTAATAATTAGGATTCTGTAATCAAAGAAAATTTTCTTATTTTGAAAACATTCAGAGCCCGATTTTTTTCACTTCTTCGTACGCTTTGCAGTGCTGCTCAGAAAGGCGCGTGTGCCATTGATCGGAATAAGTGGTAATCTGAAGGAGGAAGATCTGGTGACATTAATGCGGATGGGTTAATACTTCCCAGTCAAGATCTTTTAACGTGTTTTTAACTAAATTGAAGTGTGTGATAGTTATCATGAAGTAAAAGTACTTTGTCGTGTGTTCAGGCCCATGCTGGTCGATTGACGATCAATGCGTGGTTCAGATTGATTATATGTTGTCAGCAGCGATGATTATTAACGGTTTCACCTGGTTTAGAAACTCATAAAGAAGTCGATGTTGAAGGCTGACCTGGAGCATCCCATGATTTTATGCGTTTGGGATTCTCAAAATAAATCCACCACTTTTCATCTCCAGTCACAATTCGATGCGGAAAAGACTTTCTGTCTTGCCGTTAAGCAACATGTTACTAAAAGCAAACTTTATTCGATTTTTCCTATTGTCATTCATTTAGTTGATGTGGCACCTATTTTCCTTCTTTTAAAACCTTTCCTGTTGCTTGTAAACGATCGTTTGCTGAAAAAAGTTTAATCTTTCTGCGAGTTGTTTTTGAGTTTGACACGCATCTACAGCAATTAATGCTTGCAATTGTTGGTCTTCAAACCTTTTTTGGTTGACCTGGATGTTCTTTGTCTTTCACATCGAAATCATCACTTTTAAAGCGTTTAAACCAGCGTTCACGTGATGGAGCATGTTCACCATAAGCTTCCCCAAGGATACGATAACTTTCAGCAGCTTTTTTCTTCAAGATAAAGTAATGAATTAACACTTCCCCAAATATTCTTTTTGGGCACGAACTTCGAAATGTTTAAGCGTAAAAATATCTATTTATGATATTAACACTTGCTTATAATTTGACATATGAAGTCTTGAAGCTTCTTGTCAGTACAACAAAATAGCGTACATCTATTGAAAAAATGTGTAAAAACATCTATTGAAAACACTTGCAATATTAACCGGTACACCTAGTATTACGCATTTTGCTCTCTGAGACAAATTTTATAATAGGCTTATCAACAGATCATTTGATATACAACGTGATTCAAAATGAATGACACAAAAGGAAAACATACCAACCTCTGTTATAATGAATTTATTTCATAAAAACCGAAATGAAATGAAAGGTTAACTCTCCAAGTTTCATTTGACAACATTAAAAAGTCCACCATTTCCTATTTGCTCACTAGAGACACTGAAGTCATCAGTGAAAGAAAAACTTTTTTGCGTACTGGAATATGCACGAAGACTAGTGTACTAGAATATGCACAAAGTATTAGAATGTGTCACGAAGACTCGGCAAGCTAACGTCTCGTGTCAGCAGAGACATTAACTGGCCGCAAGCAACATTTAACGCCTGTTACGCAAGCGAGTGCAATTCAAAACCTTAGAAATTTTACACAGTACAGATGTTCAAAACTACCAAAAAGGCAAAACGGAAAGAGTGGATTTGTAAGATGGACTCTGAGGACAGACTCGTGTTCACTGACAAAATTACTGGTAAAGTAAACAGGCATGGCCTGAAATTTTGGGACTCGGGTAATCCGCATGCCACACTGGAACATGAACATAATTCCCCGAAGATAAACATTTTCTGTCCCTTAACTACCGCAGTGTGTTTGGTCCTTTCTTCTTCGCGGAGTCCACCGTTACAGGGTTCAACTACCTAAACATGTGTCCAAGTAGTTTTGCCACAGTTGGAAAAAGAGGTACCCGATTTCATTAGACGACAAAACGGTGCCTCGCCACGTTGACGTAAACACGTACGCAGTTAGCTCAATCAACATCTTCCAAAAATTGGATTGGAAGAGTTGGGTCGAATTATGTGTCTGGTAATATTCGAGTGTTGATTCTCGGATTTGCCTCTGTGGCCTGGCGCATAGCATTGGATTCCACGTTTCGCGCCTACCGAACATCTGTTTGATCGTCAAGGTTACTGTCACCTGAATAGAATTTCTTGAACCATTTAATTGCGGTGCTGTGACCTACGGAACATATTCCTTCATTATGATATTCTTCCGAATGTTTCTGAATGATATCGAATGAAATCTGATATCTTAAATGCAGAGATAATAAGGTAGTGAGACTGCTCAAAAAAAAGCCCGACATATTTTATTAAACGCTGCATGAAACGTAAACTTGTGAACAATAAAAAGAAACATTTTATACCAGAGAAATTGGTCTTAAGAAAATCTCTGAAGAAAAAAAAATATATTTTAAAAAATAGATAGCAGACATGGAGGCAGATAACGCAAATTTTATTTACTTCAAAAATATTTTAAAAATAACAGTTGAGTTGGAGAATAACGGATGAATTAGGCAGCAATAGCACAAAATGACCAAAGCAGACATTTAAAATCCCAATACAGAGGCTTTCCTGTTGTGCACACGAGCTTTCCGTTTAATATATGCACAAAAATTTCTCCTAAGTTTCCATTACATCAACAGATGAAGCTTATGAATTCGACAGAATAATAAATTTTATGTTAGTATAAGCTCCATTTACTCGAAGGCGATTAATTATAAAGAATAATTATTCTGCTTTATTTGAATACAATTTTTGTAGAAACAATTTTTAATAATGAATGCAAATTGGTCAGCCATTGAAAAAAAAAAGGAAATAGGAGTGGAGATCAAAAAGTAAGTTGCACTTCCACGGTATGGCCATTTATTACACCATCTATACAAAAGCAACACGGCTATAGCAGCATACAATGTAGGTTCACTTTTCCACATAGTCCCCAAGAGACCCTAAATATTTATCCGAACGATCAACCAACTTTTCGATTCCGGATGCATAGAAATCTCCTCCAGCGTTTTGTAACCACACGGTGACAGCCGCTTTCACCTCCTCATCGTTTCGAAATCGTTGTCCACCGAGTTCCGTTTTGAGCTTACCGAAAAGAGATGAAAGTCGCATGGCGCTAAGTCGGGACTGTATGGAGGATGTTGCCAAACCTCCCACTTGAATCGCTGCAGCAGTTCGCACGTTTGGCGGGTCTTGTGAGGTGTTGCGTTATCGTGCAACAAAATCACACCGGCGCTCAATTTCCATATACAGCAGTGATTTCGCGATGAATGTCCGTGCAATTCACTCGTTTGGCCCATAGAAATCGGATTGCTGCTCGGACCTCAAGTTTGGAGTGGACATCCAGTTGACGCGCCATTGCTTTTAGCCTTCTAGTCACACAAAACACGACGGGAAACCACAGCTGCGCAGTTAATGTCCCTTTCTCCGCTTTGCCCAAGATTGCGACACAGCGCGCTCCTGCGGCGAGTTAGCGCAACTTACTTTTTGATCTCCCCTCGTATATTCAGACAGAAATAGATGAACGTAGATTAACTATTAGTTGAACGAATAACCATTTTTTTATTCGGATAGGTTTCCATTTCAGATTTGTAATTTAGCCGTTTAGCCATTGAAAGTGACGTTGTTATAAATACAGAGTCCGCCAAAGAATTGAAAGTTACATACTAATATTATTACATGCATTGAATGAAGATGATATCGATAAAAGAAAACTACAACTGCCACATAGACATAGGAGATTACTTGATAAGAGTTTGCTAGGAAAATGCGTAGGAGCAACTGTTCGCCGTATTCAAAAGTATCTCCACGCTTATGATAATCACTTTGAACACCTGTCGTAATTGGAGAAGTCAAAGAGGACTTACACTCTCTACCAAAAGTAATCGAACACTTTCGATTTTAGACGTTTTGTCGAATATCTAGAAAAATACTTGACGAATTATCCTGAAACGTCAGGAGTGTAAAGAGCATATTACACATCACATATTAGAGTAATAATATTCCAGTCAGGAGAAGAAGTTGGTACTGGTATCTAGTCAAAAAATAAAAAGAGAGCAACTCTGTTTATTTTTGACAGCAAGTGAAATTCAACTCATTCTACCGGAAATATCTTTCTGAATTTTCACGATGTTTGCTTGGCCTTTTTATAAGAGTAGCTCTATACACTTGGCAAATAAATTATGCAAAAGACATTCTGGTAACGCTTGCGCATGCGTAGTTAAACATTATTTAGTAAAAATGCTCATATTTCATCAAATATTTAATATTTTTATATTCTGATTGCAGGATGTGGTCTCTACTGTAGTTTGTCAGGTTTCCTGAAAATGGCATTGCATTGGGTTGAAAACCCTGCATGTTATAAACAAAAAACTTTTCGATTTTTTTTAAAGAAATCTTTATATCTTCATGAATATCACATACAAATGAACACAGATAAGTATAAGAAGCCTCTTTATTTTATGCTACAGCTACAATGCATTTCTAGCATTATTTTTTACAGGATGATCCCAAACATTGTTTTCTTTTGTTTCACTTTGTTGCTGGTTTCCTATTTGCCTTCGGAACAAAACCTTCGCTGAAATATATGAGGTACAGCATGCTCTTTACACCCCTGAAGTTTCAGGATAATTCGTCAAGTATTTTTCTAGATATTCGACAAAACGTCTAAAATGGAAAGTTGAAAGTGTCCGATTACTTTTGGCTAGATAGTGTACATTCATCGCTTGTTGCCTGTATGAATTTAGTGTTACAATTTGCTGAAGTGTGTATATATTTTTGGCTGACTCTACATATTATATAAATGCTTGGATGTCTGGAGAAAAAAAACAATAGACGACAGAGCTTATCATTTAGATATTGTATACGACAGGAATGTATGAAATTTTAATGCATTGAACCGAAGATTGACCATGTACAGAACTCTTTACTAATGTCCAGCCACTATTCTTAGCTGAAAGTTTAAATTATTAGATTTATTGTGTTGTATAAGTCAATAATGCGTCACTGCCAATAGTAATCAGACTAATAACCAGCTAGTTGAAATGTGAATGAAATGCTTTGATGTTAAAATGCTTCCCGCCTGTCGCTTGATTTTAAAAAGTAATATGCATACAAAATATTTTAAATTCCTCTCTTTTTTATTTGCTTCATCCGTTTATTTGACGTTACTTCATGATTTTCAGCATCCGTTCTTTTCTGCTAAGATAAAGGCCTTCCTGTTAGTCATCAATAAGTGTAATCAGCTATGTTACCTGGTTTCTCTGAATCAGCCGTTTTCACTACTCGATAATATATCATCTCCTGGTCAACGACTTCGTCTTTCTATTCACCCCAATCCATTATGCAAATGTAAAGTCGGTTGGAATTTCCCTAACCCATTCATTTCTTCCGTTTGGGATCACGGTTTCGTGAATTATTTCGTTTATGTCGTTTGGTTTTTTTTTAACGATTGCTGCTATTCATTTTATCTTTAGAAAGTTTTCCAATTTCCTGACAATCATGAATATCGAATGTTACTCTTAAGATGCAATTTTTTTCCTCAAAAAGAAGCTACCCCTCTTAAACATTAAAAACTTATATAAACCGTGGCATAATGCCCGTTTCTCTTATTTTATATTAATTAATAAACAAGGTATTACGATCCAGAAGGGCCTTCCGTTTAAGGCCAATTTCTGTTGTGTGAAATGGAAATAAGGAATTTGAGAATTAACGGGGTAAAAGTAAAAACAGATTTTGCTAAGCGCATTTACTCGTGTATATCAAGAATTATAATTTTGCTAGGGAATGTATTGGTATTACGCAAACCTTTTTTTAAAATAGGTTTTTAAGTACTGTTGCGTCGTGACGGAAACTTCGAAATGAAATTTAACAATGAAATGATTTCACCTGAGACAGACAGAACATGACTTCAATTTAACAGCTGGGAGTTGGAGCTTTAAGATAAAATATTAATATTTTTAATTTGTTCTCTTTCTCCGAAGGACCTTCTTTCTAAAAAACGTTATTATTTGCAAATTAACATAATACAATTGAAGTCTCATGTCGAAAAACTGGGTCATAATAAAAACATTATTCAAAAATATATCTAACAAAATGTATAACAAAATGGTACGGCCAAACTTTCAAGAAACATTCCCCACATGCAGAGGAAGAAAATATGTTTTATGAAAATGGGTCCGGCAACGCTTTATTTCCATGTTAGAACTCATTTTCTACAACTCTTCATTAATTACATTACTCATGGGAAACATACAGGAAAGAACGTACCAGTATAGCACATGAAACGCTTTCTTACATGAAATGTTCAAAATGCTCACCGTCAGCATGGATGCATGCATCAACCCGCCGTCGCATTGAATTCCAGATGCGCTGACACGTATTGAATTCCTGGAGTATTGCGTATTGTTTCGCAGCCTTTCACAATACGGGCACGAAGAGTCTCTGCATCTTGCACCGAGGGTTCCATACACAAGAGCTTTCAAATGCCTCCACAAATAAAGGTCTAGTGGGTTTAGGTCCACAGAGCGTGGAGACCAAGGAATAGGTCCAGTTCTACCTATTCATCTGTCACTTATCCATTTGAAAATGAGTTCTAACACGGAAATAAAGCGTTTCCGGACCCATATCCATATAGCACATTTTCTTCTCTACATGTGAAGAATGTTTCCTGAAAGTTGGCCATAATTTGTTACACCCTGTAAAGTATTACTATAGATTAATTAACATCTAGAAATAATATGTTAATAGATGAAATCGAATTACGAAATGTTAACTTCAATTTGAGACGCCCTATATTTAAGAAAAGAATTTACATATACTGTATATAAATGTTTAAGAAAAGAATATTTTATAAATTTCGCTTGATATTGACAAGAATGTAACGTAAATTTTAGGAAACATGTTGTTTTTTTAACTATTATATATTCTGTTACATATCCTATAAAATATTTATTGTTTTCGAATAGTAAGGGTTGTTTATTAATTATTCATTTATTAAAATTCTAGAAAAAAAACCATAGAGAAGAATTTTCCTGAGGTACACAAGCCCCCTTATTCTTTTTGGTAAAACGTAGTGTTGATGAAAACTGCTTAATCATATGCCTAATTCACCGTGTAATATGCTTAGTTCACTGAACCAACGGCAGTAGCAATCATAGTGTTGGAAAAATTTCACCTGGCTGCGTGGAATATTTGCTTACGGATAAATCTGTTTCTCGATATCACGTCAAAGCAAGCGGAAAAATTTATTATCTATAAAAGATATTGTTGTGGGCTAATTTAATCCTGTTTAAGATAATTTAATCGATGGATCTTAAAGGCAAGAATTCAATAATTTTTAAGAATCGGTAAAATTTTGGTCTAAATGGGAAATCCTTTTATTAACATGATTTTTCTGATCGAAATAATTCGAAACATACTAATCGAAATAATCGATTCAAATTGAAAGTTTAGGAGATTTCTAGACTAGACAAGAAATTAACCCCCTCCCCGAGGAGGGCATAGACAGGAAAGTAGCGGAACCTCTGAGGTCGGCTCTTTTTAATCCCCCTCAGTTTTTTGTTTTTTTTAACCAAAAAAATGATTTTCACGAACGTAATAATTAGAAAATGTAAAAATGCTCTATCTTATTTCGTTTCTTATCATTTCCGATTGAATGACATATCGCAAGACATATGCTGCCATAGTTCTAAAGACCAAGTGACTGACTACCACCCTACAACTCGGATCCCACTAGAACAACTTGGCCCAGACTTCATAGTAAAGTAGATCTCGCCTAAAGGAATCCTAATACCGAATTCACTCGTTTACATACATAAATACCACGTAGATCTTTTGTGCTCTCTAACTCCGACCCCAATGCATCAATCAAAACCAAACTAAACAGTATGATAAGGTAAATAAACATATGATAAGGTAAATTCCGAATTTCAATCTTCTACGCCAAAAAATGTAGTAAATATGAAAGGGAGAGACGGACGGACGGACAGATAGACAGACTGACAGACAGACGGACGCTAGGAAGCTACAATCCTGCCAGTTCAATTCCAGACTTGTATTTCCCATCAATTTACCTTCTTAATCTTTGATTCTTTGATGCATAGTTCTTGTAATGTACGAACGACATTGTGAATACGGGTGAGACATTTCCAGTAGAAACCGCAGAGCGCGAAGGAGCAGTTTGTGAAAGTGAAGACGCTGTCAAGGATCAAAGATTACTATAAGACATTTGTTATCGCATATAGTAAAATTAACGGCCCATTCGTCTGCTAAGTAAGCAATTGGAAAAATACAGTCAACGAATAATTGGCATAAATAGAACTAAATGAAAAAATACATTCAGATCTCTCATTTAAGAAAAATTAATGGTCCTCACGATTATTTTTGAACCTCAAACAACTTCGGAAATGCGAAGACTGCGTTATTACGTGCCAGAGACGCAAAGCATCATGCCACTCATTTCCTTCAGTCACTCAGTGAAGATGTGGGAGGTTCAAAGGAAAGTTCAATTTTTCTTAATTTTGGTCTGTAAAATTTGAATTGATATCACCGAGTATGTTTAATAAAGAGCTACGACATGAAAATACCATTTGGTCTTGGGATTGGCAGTTTTAGGAAACTGGCAACATGTGAACTGGCAATGTTCCGCTAAACCATACCGAGACTGTTGAATTGTACATGTAAACAAGCTGATAATGCTGTATGTACATATAATTTTGATACCCGCCATGAGTCTCAGTATACAGTAATAGCACTGCAACCCGTTGATGTTAATCTTCTTGTTTGAATTTCTCAACAAACAAATTACCTGTTTTTTTTTAAATTTAGCAAAAGATGGAAAAGGAAATACTAGCATTATACTTCGCAAGATAGAAGCAGAATAAAATCTTGAAAAACAAACAATAGAGAGTGACCAAAAGTGGGTCCTCATTTTATTTTTGACATGTATAGACAAAACGATACGGAGTAAAAATGTAGAATGCATACATACTTTAGTTTACTTTATAGGCCGCACTATTAAAAAAAAACATAAAATAAACCATTATTTAAAAAAAAACTCAAGATATCATTCTTTTACCATTTCAAAAAAAAGTGCTCCAAAACTGGGCCATTTTATGAAATTAGGGATTAAAAAAAGAAAATAAATATTGAATGAAAGAGTACCATTTATTTCCTATAAAAACAATCATAAATAGCAAATTCATGATTTTTTAACGAAATATCAGGTGTTTAATTACTTTAATTATTCAGCCGCTCATAAAGGCTTATTTTTTTCGTAGAAACTTTTTGTAGTGCAAATCTTGAAATAGTAAAAATATGGGGCTCGCTTTGGGGGACAGCGTAGAGCCCGTGAATGAGTAGGTACTAGTAGGTATAACACTTAAATCACTTATCTTAAAAATCCAGGCGCAAAACACATGAAGTTGAGGAGCATAAAAAAAGTTCCGAAAAACCCAAAAAACAATATATCGCCATGGGAAAAAAACAGATTGAGTAAACAGCTGGAGCGCTGGTCCTCCAGTAGTCAGTTGCATACACTACTACCTCAATAAGAAAGGAAGGAAAGAAACCACTATTCTACATATGAATTTGTGGTTTTTCACTAAAGAAAGGAGACATGTACATATGAGTTTTTATTTTATTAGTGGTTTCTATTTTATTACTACCTCGATCTTTCACTTTAGGAGCGGGGCCCGCTTTTGGTCACCTTCCTCGGCTATAAAACATGCTATTATCATGGTCGATAATAGTTTAAAAAATTTAAAAAACAAAAGATATCTGTTTATACTGTGATGTGATTATATCTATGTTATGAATATAAATACGTCACGTGTTGTTGCCGAGTATTTTTCCTTTGATGGTGTTTTTTTTTTAATTTTAAGCTCTTAACTATTGTTTAAATAGCTAACTTTATTAGGAGCTTTAGCAAAATATGACCATCAAAGTCTTAGCTCGGCCGCATCAACTTTTCAAACTTTTTCGTGGACCCCTTTAAGTCAAATTCACGTGTTAAAACAGTGACTGTAAAGAATACCAAGGTAATGGCAATGACAAGATAATGGCATGTCATATAACAATCGATTTGTCGAGAATAAATATATTGTCACTTTCTGTTTATCTTTTAGGCATTATTGACATCGGCACGCGCACGTGAAATTGCTTTGTCGACGCGCGATTGCTCAAGTACTCATAAATTATATCACTAAGTAGCGGAAGAATGGAGTTAGTTATTAGTTTTATTTTTTCCGTTCGTCCACTTCATAATTTCTACATTTTTTGAGGTAGGAGGTTGATATCGGAATGTCGGAATGTAGCTTACTATGGGCATGTCCACCTTCACTATTTAGTTTGGTTTTGACTAGTGCATTGGGGTCGGCATTACGGGGGTGGGATTCAGAGAGGACAAAAGATCTATGTGCTATTAGGTACGTAAACGAGTGAATTCCGTATACAGATTCCTCGAGGCAAGATTTACATTACTATGAACTTAGACCCAATTATTCCAGTGGATTCAGAATTGCGGGGGTGGCATATTTTTTTGTTCAATTCGTTACGGCCTGGTCCCCTATTTGCCTTCGGGACAAAACCTTCGATGAAACATATGACATGTAACATGCTCTTTACTCCCCTGAAGTTTCAGGATAATTTATCAAGTATTTTTCTAAATAGTCGACAAAACGTCTAAAATCGAGAGTGTCCCATTAATTTTGGGTAGATAGTGTAAGTCCCAATTGTTTAATTTTTGTCCTGTCAACAGTTTTTGAATACAGTACTTTTGTATATTATTTGTGCTATTTTAAATTTACTAGTAATTAGTTTAGTTTTTAGATATATTTTTGTAATTATGTTCACTAATGCTTTGTCGATCCATCTTGATCTTATTGTTTTTTGCTTATTGTTGTTACTAACCTATCTTATGTTATCATAATTTATTGTTTTTTACGTGCCCGCGGGGGCTAACTCGTCTCGATCTTTCAACCATACGGCCACGATCATATTGTATGTGCCCCCTAACTCATTATAAATAAAATAAATAAATAAAATAAAATAAACTTTGAAAAACTTTCCCTCAGGATCAAGTCCTAATGCGTTAAAGAATCATAATTTATTACATGGTTGAATAAACAAACGTTATGGAAGCAAAGCAGTCAAGAAATACGTTGGAATAAACAGTTTTCGTTAATAGAGAGTGCGAGAATATAAAGAATAGCGCAGCCTTTTATCTGACAATTTCCGAAAAGTCCGCCATTTTTAGTTATTCCTTTCAGTTGCTCAACTAAATCTTTCAATTACTCTTTTCAACTGCAGTTAGTTTAAAGTAATGCAAGTTTAATTCAGGATACACCTACTAACAGTCATTGGCAGCCCCATCAATATTTTAAAAGCAAAATAACAATATTGATAGATAAAAATATAAAATTACATAAATAAAAAATCAAAATATACAAAGTTACATTAAAAACACAGTATGAAAATTAAGTACCTCAAGAAAATATGAAAAATAAGTAAAAACTAAATATGAAAAACTTTTATTTTACAGCTTTTTTGAACCACAGCAAAATGTCTAGCAATAATTTTAAATATATTAGAATATTTTCAAATATTTAAATCCTTTTTATCAATATATTACAGTTTATACAATTTTAAACATACATAATTATAAAAATACATAATTTTATTTTACATTTATATGAATCAAAAAGATAATTTAATTATATGTTGTTATCATCATTTATATAAAATCAGCGACGGTGAACTATGTCACAACAAAGAAAAAAATCTAACAATGGGTTATCTAACAATGAGTTATTTCCCGATTATACTATCGGGTGGGTTCGATTCTTGTTAAAAATATAATTTTTATAAAACTTTTACGTATCAAAAATATTTATCTGTCAAAAATATAATTACTGATACAGGTGCGGCAGGGGAATCTGACGGTATTTGGAAATTGTATTTAATCTGAAGCAAAACAAAAATAACGAATACAGCTGGATGAAGTCTATATTTAAAAAAAAGAGAACTGAAAACTAACCAAATGAAACTATTATCGTGAACCTCAAACTTTTCAGGAGCAAACCACGCATTACCTTGTACTATGATTTCAAAAACCGTTAGATTCCCCTGCCAAACCCTGAATTAAAATATTTAAAAATAATTTATATACGTAGTATAAATAGAAATTCTCCTTTACAAATTATAATAGAAAAGAAAAAATAATTTAAATTAAAATAAAACAAAATAAAATATATAGTTCACCAATTATAGTCCAATATTGAGAATCTAAAATTTGCTGGAAAATAAAAACGGTTTTCATATTTTTTCAGTGTTTATCAATTTTGTTGAGGTTTTTCATTTCGCAGTGGTTACGTGCAAGTTAAACGTATAGGCTTTCTGGTCACGGCTGTGGAAATGTCGCGAGTGCTTTGTCACGTAATATGTTTTGGGGCGGAATCAGATAACCAACTGTTCATGAATCATGACCATTCATAGCGCGTTTTCATACTGCCACGATGGGTATATACGTTCTCACCTTTTTATCAGTCGAGTGGGGTATATTCGTTAGAAATGAGGCGAGTAGCTGGTCTGTGTTATCGCAGTTACGAAAATGCGCTGTGAATGCAAGGCCAGGTAAAAAAAAAGTTGCATCAAGTTGTGACGAACTGATATATTTAAAGCTATGCCCTGGCTAAACAAAATGCAGTGCAGATTCTCTATTGAAGTGTTAAATTATTATTCTTCTTATATTAAGCCACCTTCGTACGCAATATTTTTCGTGACACACTTACCATTTAATTTTTCACAACTTGTATGGCTTAATTAACTACCGCTTACCCAATACCTTCCATACTGTCGTTTTCGGTATGTTTAATTCTTTGCCATTGGCAACTGATATATTTCGTATATTGAGCTTCGGGGACTTCACAATAAATAGTTTAGATTTTCTCGATCAGATACAGGATGTAAAAAGAATGGTGGGCTGGCTATACGTAGTCGGTTTCTACTTCTAATTATAAGGAAAAAAGTTTATATAAAAATATGTCCTAAAATAATTCCTCGATGAATTATACCCACATGCTGTTATTCGTTTAACATGGCAAGTAGATCTCCCGATCAAGGATGTCGCCGCTATGGATTTTTTTTTTTTTTGTAAGAGCATATCTAAGATCTGTTTTTAGACCACTCCTGTTCATGATATTGAGGATCTTCAACATAGTACAAGATGGATTCCAGCATATTAGGGGCATACAGTGAATTTTTGAATGTGTGAGGTATTCCTAGATCCGACGAACTCAGTAATGGATTGTCGCTCGTGGAGGTTATTTTTGAACATTTGCTATGATTGTATGTGATTGATTCCTTGCGTTCCTATTGCTACCCTTTTAACTGACTGATAAAACTGATTGTTAATCTAGCGAGCTACGTAAACACGTAGGTACCTTAACTCGGTAACAAATCACTCTAGGACATATCTTTTATATAATTTTATTTCCTTGTTTTTAGATATGGAAGCCAACTTTGTAAAGCCAGCCCACTTTTTTTGTTACACCCTGTATATTGAACAATAGAAGATAAACACTTTTTAAACTTTAAAATTTTCTCCTCCCCATCCATAAGTTGAATAAAGCAATCAATGCTCTTCCCACTTCGTTTGCGCAAAAGGCTTTGCCCCGCCCTTCTAGCGCAATAGTCAAATAGTATTCCTTTAATATTGTTGTACTAAATGTAAGCGAATGATAGTATTTTGAACAAATTATTCATTTATATTCTTTTACAGAAAAATGATCACATAAACACACACACATTTTTATTTTAATCAAATGGACATGACCAGTTTAATTTGAATATCATATACTGTATATATATATCGCACTTGAGTTTATTTTCTGTCTTGGTGTATTTTAAAATTCTTTCCTCTTTTCGCTTTGGCTGAGCAACTCGTATTTCGAATTTCTTTCAAAAATGACAGATTATCGATTTTTAATGCTTCATCTCAAAGGCCATTAACTATTCGGAAATTGGAATGACTTGAAGGACGGATGACGCTTTTATACAAATTGAAACAAAAAAATTAGCTTGGAACAATTTGTGTGGTTGCACCACTTTACTGCTGATCTGACCTTCGAACTGCCAAGATCAGAGGTTATTGTGAGAATGTAATTGCTCTCATTATGACTGATTGATAATGGCAAATCCGCAGCAGATGCCCGATTCGATTGTCTTCTGTCGGTTGATGAGATTCTGTACGACGTAGCAAAACGAACGAGGGGAGGAGGGGAGAGGATGAAATTCAGCGGAATTTCTCTGATCGATAGCATTACACGGGGTTCCTTGGGATGTCGTGAAACAAAGGAGAAATAATAAATTGAAATTCATCAGAGTGGGAAGCACCAAGGAAATGAATTGCTTTAGGGCCATTTTTAAAACGGAAGCAGCCAACTTGTTTATGAGCTATAACGGAATTCTGGATGGAATTATTTGCATGCTCTTTTTTATCCCTAAAATTTTCCTTCAATGTGCCATGTTTTGTTTGTATTTTTTTTTTTTTTTACAAAATTCGTCTAACTCTCCCTTTCATTGCGGCAAGGACGGAGCACATCAGTCTGAATATTCTTATTTTGTTCAAATTTTCTATCTTTTTTTGTAATTGTAATTAGTTTGTTTATATAGGACGCGGCAATTACAGATATTGTAATTAGGGATTTTAATCATTACATATTGGAGCATAAGATCTGCATTTTTTCTAAAACGATACGCTCTTCCGTATAGACTTAATTTTTAAGTATAGTATGTCCTTTCGTAGACTGTACCATTAATGAATAGTAAATACAATAAATGATGAAGTAGCTGGGAAAGTTTGTCAATAACAGTATAATTAGAGACAAATTGAAACACAGTTAATGAACAGTAACTATTTGTTGTAATTATATAATAACAAAGAGCAAAAAGACAAACTTTTGCTGGCAACTCGGCTCCTATGCCACCTATCTCCACGAAACTTGGACGGTTCACTGGGTGTACATAGTCTGTTAATCATTCCAATTTAGGCGCGTGTACGTCCATTAATTTTCGGAGATGGGTGCTCGACGTTTAGATTTTTACAAAAATAGAATTTACAAAAAATAAAGTCCAGGTCAAATTAACATTTGCTGTTGTCAGTTAGATTTTTTGTAATCACTGTCAATTAGCTGTGTTTCTATTTATCTCTATTTCATTTATACACAGTTTTTTGTATTGTTCATTAACAGTATCTTTTTAAAATCGTGCCTCTTCGATAAATATGGATATCACCAACAAGTTGTAAGTGAATATATATTCTCAATTGCGCTTTTTGATATCTCTCTGAATATATCAATAGAAAACTGAGAACGAGAGCGTAGATCAGTTTTCTTAGCGGTATCTATGCTGTTTCAATTCATCACAGCTAATGGCTACCGAAATAATTGCTTATCAAGGAAAGTGGAAAAGAAAAATTAATTTTCACGAACAATCAAATGGTGACAAAATTTATTTTATTGTATAATCTAATTCGATTTCAGTTAAATTAAATTTCCATCACTGGCAAAACCTGATGAGGGTGGGGGGGGGGGGGGGGTTCTAGAAATTTGGCGTCGACTACTATGGTTATTTTGCGCCTTTTACACAAGTTTTATCTGTACGCAGTCCGGGACAAGCACAAACATCCATGCCCACGGCGGGATTTGAACCCACGGCCAAGCGGACTCGAGAACTAGAAAGCCTACGCCCTAGCCCTCTCGGCCACCTGGCCGGCAAAAAAAAACCTGATTAAGTACATCCCAGGTAATTCATTGTTGACAAATATTAATCCCTATAAAAATAATGCTTAAAGGTTTTTTATAATATTCTTTGTAAAGGAATCGAAAAAAATTAAAGAAATCGTATGTAATAGCGTAGTAATTTTGGCCGCTAGTTGCGCATTTCTTGCAACCTCTGGCACTCTTTAAAGATGAATTTCCAAAATAACACCACTTTAAATTAAAAATCTCTTTTAACATCTCATAATCAGACACTATTCCTCAGATACGTAAAGAAAATTGACAATATTGCAAAAATATTTAAATCCTTATAAACCAATTAAAATGGTGGATAAAATGGATACGTTTTCGTCTCGTTAGCCGAGGATAATTTTTAAAGTTTTTAAAGAAAGACTGAAAGTATACCAAGTTTTAGATTACTTTAGATCGTTTTGCTTATATAAAGACCAGTTCTTTTAATTATTGATTTATACTGCTATACCGATCCTATACAGATCTTGAAATATGAAAATATTTTGGCTCTCGCTAAATAATAAAACTGTTAAAAAAAAAGAATATAACTCGTAAAACGATTTCACATATGCTGAAAAGAAGAATATAAAAATTTGTTGCTTAATATTACAGTTATATTTTATATACAATGGAAATTCCTTTGATTCTATCTACACTCACATCTGTTTTATTCCTTCACGTTCACGTTAAAACACAAAACAATACAAATTCCTTGTCTCGTACAACGATGCACATGCACGACACGTTATTAGATTAGCATGAATATTTGAGTTAGACTAGCACGAGAATCCCTCGAACATGTATGTCACAGATTTCCACCAAATTGAAATATGTTACTCATCTGAAGCTACTATAGATGCCTGCAAAATAAGAGAGTGCAAAATTGTGTTTCTTTCAAAATAAACCGCGAAAACGAAAAAATTTGCGCATACATAACCATACAAGGACTCCATTGTTGAAGCGGATAGGCTATGTGGGATTCCCTTGTAAGTGTACACAGTGGGCAGTTCAGTACGTAAAAATTGCAAACACAAAATAATTTTTATGTTGTATGTTATAAAGTTATTGTACGTTTGTCATAGCTTCTCCCGTTCTCTACATTAAGAGCTACACAGGCCGTATACAACATGCATAAGATTACAACAGTCGCTAACAATTCATAACAGTAATTATTTATTGATAACAATAGGCCTAACATTAATTAACTGTTAACAACAATAGGACTGACATCAATTAGCTATTTTTAGCAATTGGCCTAACAGCAATTACCTATTGTTAACATTAGGCTTAACATTAATTAGCTTTGGACTATATATAATAGGCCTGATATTAATCACCTTCTAATAACAGTAGCCCTAACATTAATTAGCCATATTTAACAAAAGGCTTACCATTAATTAGCCATTTTAGCCTTAGGCCTAATATTAATTAGCCATATTTAGTAATAGGCCTAACATTAATTAGTCATATTCAACAGTAGGCCTAACATTAATTAGCCATTTTTAGCAATAGGCCTAACATTAATTAGCTAAATTTAACAATCGCTATAACATTAATTAGCCACATTATCAATAGAACGAACAGCACTGAAATTTAAAAACGAAATGAGCGCGTGCCTCGACAAAGCTTCATAACGGGCAACGTGTGCTCCGAGCTGACGTCAACAATGCTTAAATGATAAACAAAAAGTAACACTGTATTCACTTATGATTCGTCAGTACGAATCGATTGATATATTGCATGCCCTAAATTCATATCCTTGACATTAGTGCACGTGCACGAAAGTGCATCAAAAGTTGAGTTAAGTTCATCCATTTTTACGTTATCGTGCAAACGACGGCTGGCCGGACAAACAAACGTACCAATTAAGTTTGTATTCTTATACGTATATAGCTTTAGCTAAAGCTCGTAATGAGGGTCATTGAAGTACTCTTTGGGGATCATTTTCTCGGACGTAGCATTTCGAAAATCGAAAAGAATGTCTTATTCGTCTTGTGCTCGTTCGAATGACATATTACATGCCTTATATTGCCAAAAAAAATTTGATGGGCAGGGTTTGGGTCTCAATAGTCACGTGACTGTTAGACCGACTTCAATGACAAACTAGTCAGATGCTCAGAAAAGGTCTCTGTCGAATAGCGAAAGCAGAATTTAAAAAAATTAAAACATTCTCGAGTAATTGTCAGACATACAGACGGACAGATAGACAGACACACATACAAACAGAGCGAAACCAATATATGAACTTTTCATATAATAACATTAAACTACTTTTATGTAAGTTGATTGTTAAAAGAATAAATAATTACTAAGTTTTATTATTTATTGAAGGCTTTTGTCATTTAACAGATAGTATTCAGAGCAATCTGTAGCTCGATCTCGCAACCGGAATTGCACCAAATTTGGTAGGGAGACTATTGCCAACATGGAAAGAAAGAATCCGCGAAAAAATTGAAGTTTTAAGCGTCGCCTTTAGGGGAAAAGGCGACGCTGTTGTGGTTTACGTAGCCGAGAACTTGCATAAAAGGCAGGTAAAAATCCTTAATACATACTCTCGATTACATAAATGACAACAGTAATTCGGGCTATAAAGACATGGGGAACTCCGAAAGAATTCCGAGGACCAGTTAAGCTCCACATGGGTATTGTGGCTAGAATAGATAGATAGTGTGGCAGCCGGCAGTTTTTTTTTGTCCCATTCAATGATGATACTAGCAGATGGCGTTAAAAACAGTACGCACGCTGCATTGCATGTATAGGAACAATTTAAACTTTTTACGTTTAAATGGGTTTATATTATGGTTGATTATTAATAAATTTTATTTGTGTTTAAAAATTAAGTAAAATTATAAGAAAAATAAAAAAGTAAGAAATGCATGCAATGTTAATTTAATAGATTTTTTTTTCTTAATTATAAAACGAATTACTTATTATAATGAAATATGAAATTATTGCTTAAATATGATAAAATAAACAAACGTAGAGATTTTCATCCTATCAATTACAGTTTCATTAAAGATATTTTATTTTACGTTTTTTTTCCCATTTAAAACATTTATAAATTGCACGGTGTTTGTAATTTAACTGATAGTACTCAGAGCCATCTGTAGCTCGATCTCACAATCGGATTGGCAGCAAATTTATTAAGGGGACTAATGACAACTTGGGAAAAATAATAAATTGATTCCGCAAAAATTAATGCGGTTCTAAACGTTGCCGATAAGATAAAAAAAGTGGCACTGTGTGGTGTTAAAAAAGAGATACAAAGAACAGACAACTGAATAACAAAAAACGAAATCGAATTGAATATCAGGTCTTATTCAGCACATTCCCTGAGGTGACTTAAGACCCATGTTATAGTGGCTAGAATAGAGAGTGTGGCAATCGCTATTGTTTTAGATTACGTGATTCGTATCACCGCTTGATGATATGAGCGCTAATAAACATGTATTTAGAATGAGTGCTAATGCTCTTGCTCAAACCATTGTTGAGCAAGAGCATTATACTATGTCTAACAAAAGAAAAATTGGGCGTGACCAGTTAAAATTCCAATTTCAATTGTTAGCGATTGTTGATTTTAGTCAGCAACGATGTCCAACTATTGAAACGGAAAATTTAATTAGGCACGCCCAGTTTATCTTTCATTGGACAGATTATAGTGCTCATTCTGAATACGGGCCTAAGACATCATTAAAAAGCAAGAAAGCGCGCGGTTTAAGCTGATATTATGTTTAAAAAAGCCTCAACATTCATCCGTTGTCACGACTTTTTATTCATTAAAATTTGAATCTATTGTTTTTTTTGTCCCTAAAACAATCTCATGCTTAGTTCAAGTTCAGTTCAAATATTAAGGAGAGATGAAAATTTAGTAATGGAGGCGATCGTTTCCTTCAGCAATAGTATTTAAATAAAAATAAAAATTCAAATCATTTTTGTAAAATTTAAGCCTTACATCATATTTCGCAGTCACTTCTGATGATTGATTATTTTTAAGTAATCGGTGAATAATCGAATTGCGGCTGCTAGTTCCTTTTTCAGAAAATCGATTTTTTTTATCAATAAAGGAGGAATAGTATTACAATAATAGGACTTCAAATTTACCATCAATGCTTTCTTTTGTTGTTTTGACATTTACGATAATGGTGGCCCATTATAACAACCTTAAAATTTCTGTTTCAGTTCCACAGCAGAATAGCAGTTTCAAATTTCTACAGTTAAGCAGTTTTATTTAAACGTTTCTTTCCTGGAATAACGTTTGGCGAAGCTTTATTTTCCTACTTAAATACAATACTTGGCGAGACGCAAGCAGAAATGTAATTTGTCGGTTCTTATTATTGTATTTAACCGGACGACGTTCTGACCATCTGTGCCAAAAAAAATAGCTTTGTTCGAATTATTTCCGCCATTCTCGTAAAAAATTTCCTATTAAACTGGATGGAAGGTTACACTTCACGTGATGTGATGTGATGTAAGAAATTCGTTTTTCACTCAGCATTGGCGCAATCGTCGATGAATCCTTGGCACATAATTATTGGGAACGCAAAATCGAATTTGTGCAGCTATAAATCGTGAGTTAAAAGGAAATTAATCGCGCTATATATTTTGAAACTGGGGGGGGGGGGGGGGAGAAACAGTTTTTCGCGCTTAGTTTGACTAAAATGACATTTTTAGTTATTACGTTCCTTTTTTCAATAGGCTCTTTTTGTAATACTAACTAAAGAGTGTATGGATTTCGTTTATTTGTTTTTAGAAAGCGTGTAAGATGATGAAAATTGAAATATCTAATTCAGCACTGTCTACTGAAATAAATTATTAGCGGAGCCCTTTCATATTTGTTGAGTACACATTTTATGCAATGGAAAAGAGATTTTCAAAATAAAGAAAAGTCCTAAAACCACTCTTGGAGAGACAGTGAGTTCTGCAAGTTGAAGATTTAACGATTAAAATGGCCTGTGTGAATTTGAGGTTTGCGACTGGTTTTGTACATATTTGTTTCATATACAAGCTGCGACATTTAATAAACGAGACTGACGCTACTTTGAACGTGTTCAAGCATATGCGACCACGACAAGTGACAGCAATGAAGTTGCGCGCCCCTATATATTCTCGTGTTTCAACCGCACGAAGTCATTAATTGACGTTCAAGTGTTAAATATGGAACAAATATCAAACAAAAAGTTCTGTTTTAAATTTGGAAAAACCGCTACAGAAACTTACAAGTTGATAAAATAAGTGTATGGTGTTGATGCACTATCTCGTGCACGTTTTTTTGAATGGTTCGATAGATTTCGTGATGGCCGGGAAGAGCTGAAAGACAACGAACACACGGGACATCCGAAAATTGTTCGAACACAGGAAACGATCGAGAAGGTGAGAGAACTTTTGTTAAGTGATCAGCAAATGAATCTGAAAATGATGGAAGAAGTCTTAAACATTAACGGAGAAACAAGTCGCCTAATATTGACAGAAGACTTGGGCAAAAGGAAACTGTTTGCTCGGTTGGTGCCACATTTCTTAACAGATGAGCAAAAAGGAAACCAAGTGAATGCTTGCATGGAAATTATCGCGGCCGTAGAGGCCAACACGAACTTTCTGGATTCAATTGTGACATAGGACGAAATCTGGCACTATCAATATGACCCCGAAACAAAATGACAGAGCATGGAATGGCGGCCCCCAGCATCCCCGCGAAAACAGAAATTCCCGGCTTGAAATGTCAAGAACAAAAGTAATCGGTACACTTTCTTTGACAGCACTGGCATTATCCATAAGGAGTTTGTTCCGCCTAGACAAACAGTCAATAAGGAGTACTACAGGGAGATTTTGCAGCGTCTGATTAAGAGAATCCATTGAGTACGACCGCAAATTTATGCAAAAGATGGCCGATTCTTAATGCACGATAAGGCTAGATCGCACACAATAGTGCTTGTCAAGGAATTCTTAACCAGTAACGGAATTGTGAAGCTTTATCACCCTCCCTATTCCCCAGATTTGTCTCCACTAGACGGTTCTCTCTTCCCAAAGGTGAAAACAAGTCTGAAAGGACACAGATTTGAGAATATAGAGGACATCAAAAGGAGCGTTACAGCCGAACTTGGAAGGGTTAAAACAGAGGACTTTAAAGCATGTTTCCAAAACTTGTGTGAAGGCTGCAATAAGTGTGCAGCCTCAGAAGGTAGCTACTTTGAAAAATATTAAACAGCTTCGCAGAAGTATGTCTTGTATGTGTTAAATTGCTCCAGTCTCGTTTATTAATTGTCAAACATTGTATTTTCACGTGTAATGTCCCTATTACAGCGAAAATCTTGCGATTTAGGGACTTGGAAAAGAAGTGAGTGGTGGCTTTACAGTATAAAAGGTGGCTTTCTTTCTTTCCACGCTCATTGCTTATTCTGTACCGAAATTTTCTGTATATAAAGGCCTGCGAGCCTCTTGTTGTGTATCCTGAAGAAGCCGGGAATAAATGGCGAAACTAGTTGATAATTCTGTTGTCCACCTTTTATACTGTAAAGCCACCACTCACTTCGTTAGTAAGAACAGTATTATGATCCCTACTCTTTCCGATGTCTCATCTATCATCTCCAAGATGTTCCACACCAAGAGGAAGCTTGCAGCCACTATCCAGAATATATGGTTCAACCGTATTTGCATCCGTGAGCGCCTGGAACCGAATTATGTCCAAGTCGTCATCCGCAACAAGTCCACTGCTGCCAAAGCAGCGCGAGCTGCAGCCATCAGAGCCTGGGTAAGTCGTGCTACTTCTATTTTATATAATAAGAAACACCGCCTTACCCAGGAGCTCCTCCGCCTGCACCTACATGTCTCCTCGATTGTGCCACCTGAGATTCTGATGCCCCTCGTTGATGAAGACGATATCAGATTGCAGTCTTTCAAGGAACATAAGTTCGACACATTGTGCAGGAAACTAGATGACCTCCGGCGTCGCGCTACTCCCGCACGCCCTCTCCTCGATTGTGACTTTGTTTTCCACTCCAACGTGGTCAACCTTACCAACATCCAATTGTCCGACAGTGAACAAGTTCTCCTCAACAAAGGATTAAAACACGTCGTGCGCAAGAAGCCTACCCGCCCAGACCTCCACACAATTATATCTGATACCGAGCATGCTATATCTTTGCTACCTAAGAGTGAGCGCCCTCCGGCGCGAGCCGTCGCTGGACACCTGATACGTAAAGCCATCAACGAATCCACCACTTCAACCCAAGACCGTGTACAACTCGATGATGCCACCGCCTCCGCCACCTTGAAGACCAAGTTAGCCGAGTCCGATGCTATACTCGTTAAAGCAGACAAAGGTAACGCTACGGTCCTTTTATACCGTTCCATATACGTGGATAAAGTTAATGACTTTATCACCTCCAACAACTTTGTCACCCTCCCTTCCGATCCTACCCCCAAATTCCAAAGATCCATCAGATCCGTAATCAATAAGTCGCCCCGCTTTAAGTACCTCCGACGCCTCATCCCACCCAACGCCCGACCTCCTAACCTAAATGCCCTTGTCAAGGTCCACACACCTAACATGCCCATTCGTCCTGTCGTTAACTATTCGCCCGCCCCCGCACACCTAGTTGCTAAATCCCTTTCCACGTTCCTCTTTAACCTTAAAATACTTCCTAACACATACAATGTCTCTAACTCCCTCGCCCTAACCAATTCCCTCTCCACCATCACCACTAATGAACACCTTTCTCTTATGTCCCTCGACATTACTAACCTTTATACTAATGTCCCCATACCTGATACCCTCAGAATCCTTGAAAGCCTCCTGTTCTCTTCTCCACTCCCCAAACCTGACGCCATTGACCTTCTCTCCATCCTTTCTGTTATTTCCTCACAAAACTACTTCTCCTTTAATGACTCTTTCTATTCCCAATCCGAAGGATTGGGGATGGGCTTCCCACTAAGCAGTTTCCTATCCGAAGTCTACTTACAACACTTAGAGCTAACTTTTGTAACCCCTCTCCTTAATAATACTACCATTATTACCTACTACCGTTATGTTGATGATATCCTCATACTCTATGATTCCCGATCCACTTCCCCGCCCGCCATTGCTGATATTTTTAACTCATTCTCCCCCCATATCCAATTTACCTTCGAATCTGAAACTAACAGATCCATTCCATACCTCGACATCCTCATTACTAATGACATCCCTTCCAGTCGCCTAACCTTCTCCGTATACCGGAAACCCACCACGTCCTCTAACCTAATCCACCATTCCTCGTCGCACCCCCCTAGTCACAAGCATGCTTCCCTACGTTTTCTTATTGACCGGGCCCTGAAACTCCCCCTCAACCCCCCCTCCCGCTCATCCGAATTCCGTATCATCCGCTATCTTGCCCAAATAAACGGTTACTCACAATCCACCGTCTCCCGTATGATCCAGCGCCGTAAACGCGCTCTCCTCAACCCTAGCCCCCCCGAACTACCCCTACCGTCTAAGAAATGGGTCTCCTTATTATATTTAGGCCCCCACTTCACCCAGCTCTCCGATTTCCTTTCATCCCTCGGCCTCCGTGTATCTCTACGTTCCCCTACTCCATCTGCCCGCGCCTTGAATCCACCATTCCACACCAGTTGTGACAAATTCACCCTACCCGGAGTTTACCGTCTGAGGTGTGCCATTTGTGATAAATATTACATTGGCCTCTCTACGCGTAGCTTTAATGTACGTTGCAGAGAACACGTCGCATCCTACAATAGACATGATAACCGTTCGCACTACGCAAACCATCTCGCATGTACTGCACACCCCCTCAGAGCACAAGATGAGGTGATGTCCGTCATGCATGTCTGCAATAATCCCTCAAAAACTGCCATCCTAGAGGCCATAGAAATTTACAAAGCCAAGAAATCCAACCCCGATCAACTGCTCAACTACCAGACCGACTTCGACGTTTGTGCAGTCCTCCATCCTTTGGCAGATCTCTTATAACCTTTGTACCTTGAATTTTATATAGTTTACCGATTTTAATGTTATTATTTGTATAAATATTTTATTTTATTGTAATTTTTGTAATTTTTTTTTGTATTTTCTTCTTTTCACTTGTATCCATTGTCCCTTTGATAACCGGATATAGTCTCTCTTTTCGGTCCGCGAATGTCGCGACCCTCCCTCTCTCCTTTTTTATACTTTGTGTATATTTTACCCCCATTGGCCTTCTCCTTTTATTCCTTATTGGTCAATTTTTTATTATTATTTTTTTTTATTTCTTTCTTTCCACGCTCATTGCTTATTCTGTACCGAAATTTTCTGTATATAAAGGCCTGCGAGCCTCTTGTTGTGTATCCTGAAGAAGCCGGGAATAAATGGCGAAACTAGTTGATAATTCTGTTGTCCACCTTTTATACTGTAAAGCCACCACTCACTTCGTTAGTAAGAACAGTATTATGATCCCTACTCTTTCCGATGACTTGGAAAAGGACAAAGGTGGCAGCCATGCGGAAATTGAGAAAATTTGTAAATATTCTCGTACAGCAATAATAAAAATTGATCGAGACAAGCCAAATGGAACAGTGATGATCCGACGTACCGATTATGGAGCATCACGACGAACACCGACTGAAAAGTTGGTCAGGGCCAATCGAGACATTCCTAATCGTCGAAATGAGCATGAGATCAACAGTTCTCCAAGACACAACCAACCTCTTGTAAATGTTAAGGAAATCCATATCTAATATCACGTGGAATAAACAGTAAGATAAGAGTTCAAAGAAGTGATACGGAAACAAAAATGTTTATTGCCTAACGCGCTTCGATGTTACATCATCTTCGGAGGCTATCCTGTTACAAGTTTGAGCCGGGAGATAGTGTCCGTTATAAAGAATGCCCCAAATTGATGCATACACTCTTTGAAACGTTTTAACTCAGCAACGAACTGAGATAGAAATATAAGGTTTGCTGTATTTTATTCCTTAAACTTCCTTAAGCCCATACATGTTCAAAATGTCCTCCTTCTGCCACAGTACACTCCAAATACCGACGTCGAAAAGACCGACATACCGACTGGATTGTAGCTAATGGAAGTTCATTCTGATCTCTTAATTCCACCAGTGTTTGTGGGTTTGTTGGCTGTGGTGTACCAAATTCAACCCTCCAAGGTAGCTGAACCTCAACAACATTCTCCACTTTCCAAAAACACTTCAGTATCCACTTACGTTCATCGAATGAAAGTCTCACCGCCATTTTGGTTTATAAACAAATGAACAACAATAAACGTGTTGCTATGCTTTTCCAGCGCCGTCTGAATCGTACACAACAAAATTTATATTTCTATCTCATTTCTTTGCTGAGCTATAATGTTTCAAAGAGTGCATACATTAATTTGGGACACTGTATAATAATAATATTGGCGGACCGGGACGAACGCTCTTATTAAAACGCCGACCTATTGGGGGACTCTTCTGCCTCCGGTCTTCTACTAATCCGATCAAATAGTCTATCATGCCGTCTCTATCGAACGATGTCTGAGCGTTGAGGAGGAGGATATCGCTCCTCAATAATTTCCTCCCTGAACAAGATCTTCTCTCTTCCATAAAATCTCCATGCAATGGTCTATGTCCACCATGCGATGTCTGGACTTAATGAGGTGGCCGGCGAATGGTCAAATCTCCGGCGATCCTGGCCCTCCGTGCTCGCGTAACCTCTCATGGAACGTCCTGCACATGGATCCTACGTAGACGGCTTCACAATCCGGGCGTCGCAAGCTGTACATGCCCGCACACTGGTAGTGTCATCTGTGTGGTCCTTCCTGGCTGGATTCAAAACCCACTTGGCGTTGTTACATGTGCGGAACGCCACGCCAATTCCATGTCTCCGGAACTGATTGGAAATCCGGTGGTGTTTTGTCCGCTGTATGTGAATGTGGCAAAGTCTTTGGGCCTGTGCTGTTGGTCCAGTTTCTTATCCCATTATTCTCTCTTAATGTTCCTGATGATAGCGTTAGTGATCCTCCTGGGGAACTGGTTCAGTTTTGCCATCTCAAATACTGTGGCCGTCTCAAACTACCGGGGATTCAATGGGTAAGTCAACGCCCTCCTGAACCCAAGGCCTATTGCAGCACTCTTGTGTGTCATCGGGTGCGTGGAATCGTAGGATATAATACTGGCCGTGGTCGAGTCCTTCCTGTAAACGTTAAAGGATACCCTATTCGTCTCTTGCTCCCGTGTGTCGCGTAAAGCCAGGTAATTTATTTCCCCGTTCTCCTCGGCCTCCGCAGGTTCGGATGTAGGTCATTAAATCGGGCTAATAATGTCTCATCATTACACGTCCTGTTATCGTATACGAAAGGGTATCGTCCACATATCACGGGTATATCGAAATTATCCCTTCTTCAACCATCTTGCCAACGTAGTACTCCTCAACGTTTTGTAGGAATATCTCTGAGATAACTGAGCTGGCCGGCGATCCACAGCAACCTCGTCCGGAATAGAATAGAATTCCCCGTCGAAAGTGAAGAGGTTTTGTGAATGCAACAACCATAACAAGCTGTTGTGGTCTTTGCACACTTCAAGCGCCGTTCCATTCTTCTTTAGGGTGTCCTCAGTGAGATCGATGGTTTCGCCGAACGATGGTTGGTGTACAAATTGAACACGTCTAACGAGATCATTCTCTCATGTTCGTCCAGTGTCAAGTCCTTCATCAGTGACCGAGTCTTTTATGACATACCTGTTGTTGATGTGGTAGTTGGTCCTGAGCCAATTGGCCACCAGATTGGCTATGCTGTAAAAAGAGGACCCTCTACAATTAATCACTGGCCGTATAGGGAAACCACTTTTTGTGGACTTTCACTAAGGCACTCATTATAGGCGCTGTAGGGTTTCTCGTTGTCATTCGCTTTGCTAGTTCCTTGAAGACCGCAGATCCCATCTGCTGAATCGTCCGCTTGGCCTTGTTTTCGAACTTCTTGGTAGAATCCGCTTGCACGAATCTATTGGCCTCTATGAACTCCGTCACTTTTTTGTTGTAATCCTCATTGTGTATATTACCGTGGCCTTTCCCTTGTCAGCACTAACAACCATGGTATGGTTCTTCTCCAACCTTGTACTAATGCGTCTGGCCGTCTGGTAGGTTTTGAAGTCACTAACCTGTCTAGCATTCAGTCTCATGATTTCATGTGGCGTCACAATCTTGGTTTGCTGTCTGGCATCGGATCGCCCGCTCAGTGTCAATAGCGATGTCCATGATGTCCTTCTTGTGTAATGGCCTGGCTATGTTGCACTTTTGTCCTTGGTTCAAAAGCGAATGTCTGTGAGGTTGACGACCCTCTCCTTGAACTGGTCCTTCTCGGTCCAGCCTCTGTTCTACAGTTTGGCTATTTTGTCCGTCATCTTCCTGAACTTTTCCTCCTTCATCGGCCTAATAGCTCAGTAAGCTCAGCAAGGCGCAGATGAATGATCATGATGTCCTTGTTTAAACGTACCTTATTCTTGCACAATGAGCATACTTCTTCAATAACCGTCCTCCTCTCGGCAAAGGCCTTCGTTCTCCTCGCGGCGGCTGATCGGTCCTTCATTCTGATCTCCAACGCTTTATTGGGTCTCTGCTACGGCGACTGGCTGCAGTTATGTGCTCCCAAAAGAGGATAATCTGGTCTCTAGGTTGGTAGTTATAAAAATGTTATGCATATTCTTCCACTTTGGGAAGGGGGGGGGGGTATTCGTCTTTCTTAGTCTGAAACATGAACACACCAAGTATAATGTGGTTCTACCAACTGATTACCGTTGCATATTTCGCTGAGCCTTAATTTGAATCGGTATCAACAATTTCGCTTTTCATTTAAAGAGCCTATTGTTCTATCTCTTTATGATAATCGCTGTTTAGGTGAAAAAACAGTTTGATATGTCAATTTTTTCACAATGAAAAGTTTAAGACGTTCTTTAAAAGAAAAAATAAAATGCGCTTATGTAATTTAATTCTCCTTCCTTCGTGATTTACGTCATTGTGTGAACGAATTCAATTAAATGGACATTTCTTTTTGTTTTCTTATCAAATTTATTGAGGAAAATAGCTTTTATATTTCGAACAATAAAAGTAATACATTTTATTACTTCATAAATGGCGGTCTTAAATGCTTCGTTTAATTTTTCGTTGGCTTTCTGCCATTCCAACATTTTTTTACTCCGTCATGTTCTCAATATTATAGAGTGGTTCAAGAGATATCTATTGACGAATTTCGAACATTGTTTATGCTATCAAACGCAATTGCCTGCTTATATTTATGACGTAGTAGAATAATACGGCCTTTTGGAAAAGTGACCTGAGAATGATTCTATCTTTATACTATGAATGTATTTTAGAATGTTTTGCAAATTTATCATTTACACATATGAGCTTAGGCAGAGATAAATAATATCTTATAAACTTAGGCACGCTATTTAAAAGAAGAATTCAAAAACATTATTAAAATAAACGAGTTTAGGATATAAAAATACGTAAAATGATAATTTAAATGGTGAGTTTTGAGAGTTAGCTTAACTGAAAATACTTAATTTTTTAATTAATGTTAGAATCGTGAAAAAATTTTTGAAATGAATTGTTTCTATACCCTACCTACTAGATATTTTACTGGAAATGTTAAAAATCGAAAATCGATTTTTACTTCGTTAATAATGAATAATTGCACGCGCAGCGCAAGGTAAACACGTGAAAGGTGTTTGTTTCCTAGTGGTTATCATCACTATAGGATGAAACCACAAGGCTGATTAACGGAAACAAAGAGTTCCATGAATAATATTGATAAAAATGCACAATATTATTTTCAGTGCGGTGCACCTTCATAACCCCGAAAGAACTGTCCATTGTTCGCCGTTTGTGTTTGCCAAACGATCGTTTGCGTCACAAGCAATTTACCCATGAATGTTCTGTTACCTCCATCTGTGTTAGCTGACAAGTGTTTGCGAAAGAGCAGTTTGAAATAACTTTTGATAGGATATTGCAACAAGTTTGATTTTTAAATTAAACATTTTTATTTTGTGACTTAAATGTGGAGGTATTGTAGGCATTGTCAGTGTCTGTGAGAATATATGTCCATGTTGACATGGAAAACATGTAGGAACCATTATTTGATCTCTGGAATTTTTGTTAAGCAGATTGGTATCAATGATCATTACGCTCTATGTATAAAAAGATATAAAAAAAAACAAAATTGGTAATGAATGTAAAACAACAAACAAGCGACATAATTTCTGGCGTTTCTTCTCCTTTTCTCTCGCTTTCTATTTTTTTTTATTGGGTAATTTTTACGCTTCAAACCCCACGCCCCTTCTCATTTTTATTTCATCTACTTGTGACATCCCACGTGACCGCGATAGCAATCGAATCGAGACGCCATTTGGCTGTGAGCCAACATTTATATTTTCCATCATGACAAATCATACCGTAATGCTATTTGGCATAAAAGGGGCAACGAAAGAGAGGAAAAATCAGGCAGTAGGGTGGAAGAGCTAAACTACAATTGGAATAGGATGGGTGTTTGGTTAACAGTGGGTCAACCACAAGAATGGAGCCCACACTTAGGCAAGGGCTGTTTTATTATTGAATGTAACGAATGAGCAAACCATACAAACGAAGCTTTACATTTTTATATGATCGCCTCTTATTCCTGGCCCATTAAGTGTTCAACACATTGAAAAACATTTTCCTAACTTAGAAACAGTGTTTAACGGCTAATTGGCTGCGTGCCATTCCGCCCTTTTCCCTCCTACGTCCTGGGCTTAGAAAAACCGATTTCCCGTTCTCATTTTCGTATCGGGCAACATGTGCCATCAGCAAGTGCTATGCATTCCGAATTTCCCCTCCCATCTTCTATTCTTCTCTTTCGATAGCTATTACTTTAAGAGCTGCAAACTTCTTCATTTCTGTTGTCTTTCAGAAAATTAGTCCTTTGTCTCTTATTTTGGAGCTCCCTTCAAACGAATGCGTATATTCAGATCGATCTCATTTATTTGCATTTTATAGATGGTAAAGCCATGTGGAGCTCCCCGATTTTGATTTTGCAGGGAGGAGAGTTGATTTTCTAAGTTGGTTTGCCTCTTTTGAAAATTTTGCGATGGGATAACGCAGTGCTATTTTAAACGAGCATAATCGCGAAAAATAAATAATTTAATATAATGATCTTTACATGCAAATTCAGAAAGTTTAATAATTTCTTTCAGAACTCGTCGCAAATAAAAGAATAAATTTAGTAATTATAATGTGATGGCTTTGCAACCTTGCCTTAGTAAATTCAACTGCTTGTTCAATATTTATTTCCATTTGAAGAACCAGGAGACACAAAGCCTATTTGACCACAAAAAGTTGACATCCCCGGTTATTAACCAGTTAGCGAATTAAAATTTGAAAGACAGCTTCCGTTTTTAAGTAGAGGGCTCTGAAACCTGTGGCTTTATATTACAAAAGAAATTATGAAATACCTTCGCTGTAACTTGAATTTCATCCTATTTTGATTGACAAGCTAAGTATTTATATATTTGATCAAATAAAATACCGCGTGTCTCAAAAGTCGCGTGCCAAATGGATTAATTGGTTGCTTTGATTTTGCCGGTGAACTAATGAAGTAGAGAAATAATGCTGACACTGGAACAACGTGTAGACCTGATACTTCTTTGTGGAGATCACCAGAGAACATCTCGAGAAGCTGCAGACGAATTTCATCGCCGGCACCCTGATATTCCCAAGCCCACTAGCTACACTTTTACGCGTGACAAGAAAATTTGGATCGGTGAGACGTTGTCTTCTAGTGCATGGTGCACATTTTGAACATGAACGATAAGCTTGCGAAACCGTGTGAACATAAAGCCAACATTCATAAACTTTTCATATGGCACTCGACTTTTGAGACACACGGTATAATGGATATTTTAGAAGTAATACTCTTTTCTAATTAACTAACGAGAGTTTTTTAAAAACGGGAAAAGTTTTTGTGAAAAATCTTTTATTCAAACAGAAAAATTAAATTAAATAGTCTATATACACTCCAAAAAAAAAAATTAAACTGAAATTTGTGAAAAATTAAAAAAATAATTTTTAAATCGGAAATAGGAAATTTATCAGAGGAAAAGCCTCGTAGAACTTATTTAACCGTTGCATCAGCTTTCACAACAACACTTTCACAATAGGGCATCTTTTAAAGGGCTACGTAGAAAGCGCTTTGAATTAAAGCCTTCAAAAATCTCATTAACTTTTCTTATGCCTTCGAACTTTTCACATGTATGTGGCTACAGCCAAATTTCATTCATGCTCTTTTAATGCTTTTGTTCGTTTGCAGTCGTTGTTGCTTCCCTCCACGCACAATCCTAAAAAAAATATCACCCACTCTCACAGACAAAATCCATTGGCAAAAAAAAAAAATAAAATAACGTCACAAACTTCTCCACACTGCTCCATTGAGATGCAGAAAAACTGAAGTTAAAAAATATTCGAGGAAAACCACGAAATTGGAACCAAAACCCCCTTTACATCCCCTACACGACCAGAAGAATTCACAAAATTAAGGTAGTACCGGGGTATCTCTTACAAGTACAAGGAAATAAACAGGTAGAATTTGGATTTTGGTAATGCTTGATAACTTTCGGACAAGCTGACTTACAAGGATAAAAAAAATTCTACAAGTAGTTTTCATCTAATTAAATATCCATGCAAAGCCATTCGACGCATTTCTCAAAATTTTCCGAGAAAAAAATTCACAGTTTATCACTGATGACTGCACTGATGACAGTTTATAAACATCATGTATGAAGGGGTTTAACACATTTTGTAAGCATGTTCTAAATTTTGCAATTTGCTACGATTATTTTCCTACGGTTATATTTTTTACCCTCTTACAAGAGATAATCGATTCAATATTCATAATGAATTAATTGTCTCCCGCAGAGAAAGATTTATATAGAAAATTAAATCATTGATAAACACTTATAATGGTTAAGGATCAAGTATTTGTTTATTTCTGCAAACTTGTGATTAAAATAATATATTGGCATTCAAGATTAAAGTAAATATTTAAACAAATTCACGTGTTTCCTTTCAGTTTTATACAAGGTAATTCAAAATGATTAGTAAGATACAAAAAGAAATCTACCCATTAAGGCTGTACTCAATACATCGCCAAAATATATGACCGAAAGAGAAGTTATTTATCCAAATTTATCCAGTAAATGGAAATCATATGCGAATTATTTACTAACGACGCTGTTATTCAAAATGGCGGTAATATTTGTACATGGAAAACGACGTCCATACTAGAGCCCACCACGAAATTTGAAAAGGAAATACCACACCGACACTATATTACTTGATGGGTAAAGCAATTGAGAAAATGGGCTGCCGATGCGAAAAAAGAGAAAACCCATGGACGATCTTCAGTTTCCCCCCAAAACCGTTGAAAACATTCGAGCTGAGTTCCTGTGACGTCCGCGAAATTCCATGTAACGTACTAATCATGAATGCTTGGTGCCACAAAAGATTGTCTGACGCGTGTTGAGAAATGTTGGCTAATGAAATGTAGCCCTGAAAGCTACCAGAACTTAAAACGTATGACGTCTTCAGAGTTTTGTGAAAGATTTGGTTTCTCTGCCCCCGATGTTGCAGAACTTCTAAATTTATATTTGCTGTTTTGTCTAGTAGCATGACATGCTGCTATGTAACGAGCTAAACTACCGCCTCGACGTTTTGTCGTATCAAACATCTATACTGTTTGTACAAACATGAAAGGGTTAACCTATCATTTTGTTTTTTTATTTTCTCTATATACTGAATTCACTTTGGTGAGGAAGATTTTTTTTAATACCAACCATTTTTACCTATTATTGTATATCATATTAAAAAGATAAATTTACGGTGAGACATACTGTTTTTTTAGTCCACTATTATATTCACAATTGATATTTTTATCTCAATTCTTATTGAATTGTTCCATTCTAGTGTATTTTTATGCTAAGTGGCATAAAATTTATTGCTTATTTTTTGAAATGAGTCTTTATGTTTATAAACTTTATCTCGAGTTTGATAATAAATTTACATTTTATTGTTTTTTAATTTTATGGTCTGAAAATTTCTAATTTCGCTTACAAAATTGTATTGAAGTAAATTTTAATGTTCATTTTTTTTTCCATTTCGTTTTCCGTTAAGAAACGAATAAAACAAGGCTCTTTTTAAACCAGTACATGGTGGTATGAATATCTTTTTTAACCGCTGAGTTTTTATATTTCCTCTTTCGTTTATTATTTTTCTTATCGTTTTTTCTTTCGAGGAGGAACGCATCCTTGGTATGCATAATCGCATCCAGTTGTTCTAAATATGAAGTATTAACGAGAGTGGTTTCATTCTCGGGCCAAGTTCCAGCGGCGAGTACTTTGCGCACATAGATTAAGGAACGAGGAAATATTTATAGGGTCCAAGAAAATAATTTATTTAGCACGCACTTTTTCTTACCCTTACCCTCCACTTTTACATCTTGTTGCTTGCGACACGTTGAATTTGCGCCGCCTGTTTTATTCACGCCGAGAGTGAATTAAAGATTTCCACTCGGTGATTCAAAGTAAAGACCGAGGCACTTTAGGATGGTAAGGCTTTATGTGAGCGCCATCCTATAGATTATATTAAACTGAAAATAAAAGAAATTCCAAAGTAAGAAAATGAACTGGATATTATTTACAGTGCAAATTTGATGTAATAAATTTTGAATAATTTAGCCATTGAGTTTCATTCCGTTCTATACATATTTTTCAATCATTGCAAAGGCTGTACGAATTTGAAGTCGCTGCCGATAGAAGATAGAAAAATTTAATTTCTTATTTAAAAAAAAACAAACAACTTTTTATTATCGGTTGAACTAAAGTCTGAAAAGCAATCAGCTGTTATCGCGTTAACAAAAAAAGCCAGTTATTTTGAATTGCTAAGCCTGTTTCCACTCGTCCATCTCCGCGCAATACTTATTATAGAGAAACCAATAAACGAATAGAAAACTTCCATCCAGAACAAATTCAAAGTAATAAATAGCAGAAACATGTGCGTATAATAAACTGGCGATTGTGTTATGAACGTTGATATCTTTTTAATTTGTGGAGGAATTTCGTAGCCACTTTCAAAAATAAACCTTTCCTCTGTCCCTCCCCTTTTCCGTCCCCCGTTTAAAAGATTATTGGATTGAGACCAAAAGGAAGCCTCGTCTTAATATCATCCGCCTTTCCCCACACTATTGATAAATTGCAGCAGACTGCACCAATGCCTATTCAGAAGCGTAACCAACACCTGCTCAAACCCATCACTCACGAACCTTCTACTATTTATTTACTTCTCTTTCGCTTTCTTTACGCTGAGTTATTTATCTTTTACAATGTTTTCATCTCTTTCCAATTTTTCAACATTGAAAAAAGTTAGATTTTCTTAAGAAAACTTTGTCAGGCTTCTTTTTGAGTTTCTTTGAAGTTTGCCTTAGAAAGGTACAGAACAGTTTTTAATATTAAAAGTGGGAAAAATAATGTTTTTAATGTCTCGAGTCCAAATGCACGTTTTTGCGTAATAATTTGTAAATTACTCAGTACGATATTAAGAAAAGATAATTTCTTGTTTACGTCCCAGTATGGTGACATGTCAATTTCTTAGAAGTCAAAAATTGTAGAGCGTTCGTTCCCATTGATGAAAAAAAAAATTCCAAAAGTTTATACAAGCAGAACACTATAATTGACGCCATTTTAAAGTACACTATAAATGTTTTAAACATCTAAAGCTATGCGACCTTCTTTCTGTTTCAAAAAGAATAGCAAGTTAATTTGAATCAATTAGATCGTTCTATTGATTGTCTGAACTTCATCCACTATTTAGAAAGCAGAATTGTAGTATAGTTTTGGCTATGATTATGAATTCGTTGTAGTCAGTTTCGGATGGGCTGATTTTTTGGGCCATCTTTATGTTTATTTTAACCAGCATGTTCTATGATAATAGATAACTATTGATGCAATATTATTGACCTGTTTCATTCTACGAAGAGTTGCTTGCTCAGAAATAATATCCAACAGTTTTTTATGCTAATAATAAAGATTAAACCATTGAAATTTCCTTATAGGTAATTTGAAGTTCCCGTGTTTGTATTCGTATTTTCAGGGAGTGTAGCTGTAGTAGTAATCTGTTAGAACGTATCTGTGAACGACTTGCCTTATAAATAACGAACTATAATTTTGGTTGCGGAATTAAAACTAAGCTATAATGAGCATTCATAAACGTTTAAAAGGTTGCTAGATTCAGAGTTTAAGCTCCAGGAAGTGCAGGGGCGGAGATACATGATCGGCTGTACTCTGAGTTGCAGTTTTCAACCAACACGTGACAACATTTTTATGCCGTCCAACATTTCCAGGATTTTTTATTTGACACAAGATGGATTCAACACAAAAATTCAAAGGAATACTTTAAACTCTGAATTGTGGAGCGTTTTGATGCCGAGGGAAGACCTTTTTTCACTACGTGCAATGATAATTTGCATGCCATTTTGAGCCGGAAACGAAACAATGTCAGTGCCGTAGTATAAGCACGAAAAAAGAAATTCATGACAACTCTCTCGGCTGTAAAAGTCATGATATTTTCTTCTGGGACAATGATAGAGTTATTTTTGTAGATTTGATACCAGGAAAAAATTTTGATACACTATATACTGATGCGTACCTCTATAACCGGAAAAAATTCAACTACTGCTTCCGCTTCATAAGAATTCAGCACGATTTTGATGTCTCAGCACGACAATACATGCTCTCACAGAAGTTCCAAGCCCAAAGAAACAGTTGTCAAATTCAACTGGACTGTCCCCCTTCCTCCCTATAATCTAGCTTCCTCTATTTTTATTTCCATTCTTTTCGGTCCACTTAAGGATGCACGGGACGAACTCTGACAATGATGAAGGCGTGATTCATTTAGTGAAGACATGCCTACATGCAGAACACAAACGTTGTGAATAAATAAAAGTATGTATGCACTTATTTCGCGCTGATGTACAACTGCACAATTTGATAGAGATTATATGGAAAAATAGGATGTGTTAATGAAGCATTCATTTAGATTATCACGTACATAAAAATGCTTTTCGAGAAAAATGAATGTAGGGCATTACTTTTTGAGAAGACCTCTTAAGTGATTATTTGCAAGAATTAAGAACATGAATGTTTTTAATAAGCATTTTACATCTTTACCTTCATATGCGAGTTCTAAACTTACCGGAATTTGTTTCTTAGATCTAGTTAAAGGACTTTTTTATTTTTTATTTTTTACTTTTTTTTGCTACGAGATTGAATGTTATTACGCGTGCGTGACGACGCCCCCATGTAAGGGAACGGTGAAGGAACTCGTCTGATTTCTGAGCCTGAAACCTCCTTATCGTTGGCGTTTGGAAAAACCTCGTCTTTAGCTCTCTATTCACACCGAAATTGCTCTCCATTCTCCAATTCTTTCCATCTTTTTTCCGGCTAGACTTCATTACTTCATGGAGAACTCTGGGCGTGTGTCTGACATAGACTTCTTGTCCGATCAACGATTGAATCAATTAAGTACAGGCAAAAAATGCACCACTGGAAAAGTTCTTAACCATGGATATTTAAGAAAAGTTCGTTGGGTATTTAAGGGTTTTTTCCTCCATAAAGCTGAATGCTATGGAATTTATATTTTTATCATTATTTCTTTTAGAATTATTTCATTGAAACATTTAAAATAGCCCATGACCGTTAATAGTTCAAAGGAAAATACTGTGTCTTTCTTATTTATGTTTTTTTTGTTGTTGTTCCCTAAACATGAGTAAGAAATAATTAATTGACCTACTCATCAAAGATCGATTCTACTCCCTTTTTTAAATTTCTTGAGAAAATGGATTTCTTCATTAAGACATCAAAGGTCAAATTTTGCATTTACTTGTTTACCTGGAAGTTTTAGTTTACTTATTTTCTAATTTCCCGCAAAACAAATAACCAACAGTTTACGGCTACTAAGTTCAATGTTAGCAGGCCCGGCAATGCTTCGCTTTTGCTAAATTTGAGTAAATAAACGCAATTGAAGTTCGATATCAATTTATTTATTCAATTCAAATGAGAATTGAATTGTGTGTGACCATAGCGCTACCTATCGGATTTCACTCAAACCACTCTCTAAACACTCCTGGCACCAAACTGTGAAATTTTCACTGCAGTCGGTCGAGTAGTTTTTGAGTCTATATACGAACATTGCCTTTTATTTCTTAGATTCTTGACAAAACAATAATAAATATTTGCCATCATAATAGAGTGGATTTCTTTTTCACAAAATTAAAGCTTGCATGAGAGCTGATCATAAAATCTACCAATTAAACTGAATAAAATTTAAAGATGTAATCTTCCATTATGCGAAAAAGCAAAGATACCTAGTAGCAATATCGCGTAAAGGAAATCATCCATATTCACCGTTAATGACAAAGGTATTGTGAACATAATTATAAGAATATAAAACACCTCTTTAAATATTTATTCTTTAGAATTTATTTATTATTCATTATAAGAAGCTTTAAAATTATAAATTTTTCATTGTTAACATAACTTATATATATTTATCTCTTTAATACAATTCTTTCTTGATAATGGAATAAAGGTTCCAGACACTCATGAATTAAGAATGACTTCGAATCCACGAGTCGGTGTCATTTAAAGATACCCCTCTCTAAAGATACCCCTGAGAGTCTTAAATCCGGGGAGTAATTTTAAGTTGGTTTGAATTGTAACGCCATCTTTGATATCAAAACACAAAATATTAAACAGTTCCGTGAGAAGCTAAACCCCTTATGCCTCTTTATATATTTTACAATGGAGGTAGAGGTTGACAAAATTTGGCATTGAAAATTCTGGAAATTGTTAAGTTTTCATATCCACCGGAATAACAACTTTGTCCTCGCATATTATTAAGAATGACTCCAACCACTGTCTTTCTCAAAAATTGGCGAATTCCACCATCTCCTTCGCAGAATGTGTTTGATCCCGCTCCATGACGATGCAAGAAAAACTGAATTAGGACGTTTCATCTGTATGAAACTGATAGTGGAACAATTAGCGTTAGAAGAAGTCACCTCCGTGAACGTCAAAAATTATTAGTTTAAAGTTATTGTCCTTTCGAACAATGTAAATTTGAATAGAGGTCTTATAAGGATTTGCAAAAAATTCAACTATAAAGTGGGCTTCAAAAGTTCGAATCCTGAAAAAGAACCTTAAAATAGGATTCCCAAAGAATCTTGTTCGGGGGTTTTAACTTTGAATGTCCCTCTTGCAATAAGTTTTATTTTGGGCATTCAAAAACAGAGGTAAAAACTAGAATGAAGAAGCATATCTCTTATATTAAAAATGAAAAAGGGACAGTTTTGTTTTTTTTTCAGATGACATTTTACAAGACGATCGTAATTTCTCGACAGATAAATTTAAAATTACCCACTCTATTAAAGATGACAAATTGCTACGTTGCGTAATACGGAGGACATCGATCAGCGTGTTGAAGACATCACCAGACGTATTAACAGTGCCAAAGAAGCTAGTGACTTTCCATCAGAAAATAAGAACTCAATCCTCCTTATCGAATCCAACTCTCTTCTGGAATCCAACGCCGAATTGCTGAAAGAAACAGGACCCGTAGGCTTTGGCAATGCTATCGTAAACCATAGCTCAAAACCAAGTACAACAGGAGTGCGAAGAGTCCAAGAAGAGATAAAAGAGCTTCGCGACGCTAGCTGGAATGACAAACTCAAAAGCTTGTCGACTTGCGACAATTCCATTTGGAGTATGGCTAGAGCTTTACAGAAGAAGAAGAATGATACGCTTCCTCCACTCCGTACACCACAAAGTGACTATGTGCAAACTGATTAGAACAAGACCCAAGTCATTGCAGATTCACTAGAAATGCAGTTTGTTACTCCTATCAACAATAATCCCGAGAGCCAAATCATGTTTCAGCGTGTGGAAGATGATCTTATCAACTTTGATAAAGTCCCGCAACGTTTAACGAAGTACAACATTGAGGCCGGAGAGATCGCCACCATCATAAGCAAACTGAAAAAGAAGAAGGCTCCAGGAAGAGACAAGGTAAGCAATAACGTCCTTATGAATCTCTCGAAGAACTTTATTGACGAGCTCACCAATATCATTTGCGACTGCTGGAAATTTTCCTACTTCTCTGCGTCTTGGAAACAATCTATTGTATTGAGTATCCCCAAGCAGGCGTAAAATCCAGCAATTCCCGCCAGCTACCGACCTGTTAGTCTGCTCCCCTCGATGTCTAAGGCTTTGGAGAAAACCATCCTTGTCAGATTCCAAGACAACTGTCTCACCAATGATCTACTTCGGAAAGATCAGTTTGGCTTTCTTGCTGCCCACTCTTGTCAGATACAGATATGGAGGCTCGTTGAAAACCTAAGCACCCCCCCCTGAACCTTTCCAGGTACTGCCGGGTGGTAGGCTATTTCTCGATGTTAGTAAAGCTTTTGACCAGGTGTGGCATGGGGGCTTGTCTACAAGATGATTAGAGACGGGTTTCCTCCCGATTTGATTTTGATGGTGAAACCCTTTCTCTCCGACAGGTCCTACCAAGCTAAAGTTGGCGAAAATCTATCCACGCCGCGTGTTGTAAAGGCCGGTGTCCCTCAAGGTACTGTCCTCGGGCCCGTGCTATTTAATTATTTTGTGCATGATTTCCCGAAACCCAAAAATTGTAATCTAAATTTCTATGCTGATGATAGTGCCATTATGACATAGGCACACAAGCCGGCTCACGTTATCACTCGTCTGCAGCACGCCTTGAAGATGTTCGAAGACTGGTTTAACTGCTGGAAGCTAAACCTTAACGTCGGAAAGTGCAAGACTATGTACTTCAACAGAAAGTTCAAGCGTCCCCCAGATTCTCTTGTTCTATTCAATAAGAAACTGGACTGGGTAGACTACAAATATCTTGGCGTTATCATCGACTCAAGATTCTCGTGGAGTCGTCACGTGAACTACGCTCTGAACAAAGCAAAGAGGGTTAAGTACAGTCTCATAGCTCTCCTGGGTCGCAACAGCACCCTCAGCATCGACAAGTTACTTCTGTACAAGTCAATTATTCGGACCATACTCTTCTATGGCATGCCTGCGTGGGCGACTATCTGTAGAAGCAGATGAAGCGAGCTACAGTCGTTCCAGAATGTTAACCTGAGGACCATTGCCCAGCTTGGCAGAAGGAGTGAAAAATCAATCCATCCACTCAGATTTAAGCATGGGCCATATCGGAAAGTTTATACAGGACCTCCTTTTGATTATGGTGCAGAAAATGAAGATTCACGACAATGACCTAGTGACTGGAATATTGAAGTACTCAATGGATATGAAGTATCGAAAACCGAGGCACATTCTTGACGTCAACTTTGAAGACATCAGCAACGTTTCTTTCCCGGACTACTGGACAATGTGATAATATAGAAGACCGGTTGGGTTGGTCAGGCTTCTTGACTACCTCAGTGTATTTCATTTGGAATTTATTCTGGTTCGATGAGCTTTGTGAAAGCGCTGCTTTCGTCCCATAAATGTACACTTGACTGTTCGATTGTCGATGATGTACGGTATTTCAAAATTTTACTATGCATTTATTTTCTAACATAAACTAACCAGACAGGGTTTAAAATACAGGAAAACTCAAATATTTATTGACTATAGCATTACAAATGTTCTATGTGACTCCCTCTAGTCACCCGGAAAATGTCAAGACGATAGTCAATCTCATCCCAAACTCATTACTAGTCTGAGAGCATTACGAATCCGTATTTTCAGGTCATCCGAGTTTTCCGCAAGCGGTGGCACGTACACTGCGTCTTTCACAAATCCCCACAGAAAAAAGTCACACGGTATGAGGACCAGTGGACTTGGCGGTCATTCCTGCAGCACATTGTCGTTCATTCACAGCTTATTATTCGCAGCCGCCACATTTACTTTTATCGCGACACTAGAGCCACCATAGCCTCCAATTGCGGGAATGTTAAAAATATTTGAGTTTTCCTGCATTTTAAACTCGGTCTGATTAGTTTATGTTAGAAAATAAATGCATAGTAAAATTTGAAATGCCGTGCATCATTTTGAATTGTTTCTCATTGACGAAGAAGACAGAGAGCTCCAAAATGTACATACGAGTTTTTATTTTATAAATTCGTTTTTGCGGAATAGTGGTTACTTTTCGTCTTTTGTGTTATCCATTTAGTAGTTCTTGAAATGTATATTGTCCAAGTATATTATAACTGAATGCGTCAAGTCACGAACAAAATATGACGACTTGAATATAACGAACAGAACGTGTCGAATCGACTGAGTTTCTAAATGATTTTGCTATCATAATTTACAAAAGAAGGTCCGTAAGCAACTGAAATCGAATGTAAGCATATTCAATAAACGCGTATGTTTAATACAATCGTTGCACTTAATTAATTAAGTACCGAGCTTTATCGGTCACAGACGATAAACACTGTATAATTTTAGGCTATCATTGTTGCTTCTTGTTGTGTTCATGTCAATTTCTAAAATCTAAACAAAAATATAATTTTGGAGGGATAATATGAGATTAGGAGGATAACTTAAAATCAATTACCCTCGGGGGTAATTTGACATCGGGTTCAGATTACCGAGAGGTAATTTTAAAATCGATTTCAGATTACCGGGGAAAGGGGTGGGTAATTTAAAATCTTCACACTATTCTCAACGTGAACGGGAAAGCTTCACGCAAACCTCTCAGTTACCGAACACAGCATGATTCTACGCGGTGATTACAAAAGAACTTCAGACACACCACATACGGATTCTGAAAGAAAAACTCTTGAAGTTTATTGTGACACAGTTAAAGATGTTCAATATGCCCCCCTGTAGTCGAATTCGTCCCAAATCCGCATTAACATGTCTCCATCAATCCCACGTATCGCTACCGTAATGCGTTCTTTCAGATCTAGTTCACGGGGAAGGGGTAGGGTGAAGACCTTGTCCTTTACACACCCCCATAAAAAGAAATCACAGCGGTGGATTTGTCGAGCAAACAATAACCTGGAACTTGTAAAGTGGCCACCGCGGAGCCCCGACCTCACACATTGTGATTTCTTTTTATGGGGGTGTGTAAAGGACAAGGTCTTCACCCTACCCCTTCCCCGTGACCTAGACGAGCTGAAAGAACGCATTACGGTAGCGATACATGGGATTGATGGAGACATGTTAATGCGGGTTTGGGACGAATTCGACTACAGGGGGGGCATATTGAACATCTTTAACTGTGTCACAATAAACTTCAAGAGGTTTTCTTTAAGAATACGTATGTGGTGTGTCTATATTCTGAATAGCTTTGATGTAATAAATTTTTAAAAGTGTGAAGTTCTTTTGTAATCACCCTGTATTTTACGAAAAGAAACTACACGTTGGGCATAACCAGCAGCTATGTGAGACGTGTTTATTTATTCATTTGTTTATTTAAATATATAGCATTTATTAGAAGTCAATTATAGAATCGGGTTCTAAATTCCAGATACCAATATTAGTTGTGCATATTATCTGTATCATCTTTTAAATTTGTCTAATTTGACGACAACTATTTCTGCTCCTTATATTATTACAGCCAAAGACCAATTTATTTGTTTCCAACGGTATCTTATTTCAAATATTAAGTGCAAAATATGGGCAATATTTAATAAGAAAATAGAATACAGTATAAGGTAAGGCACTGTATAACTTAGCATAGCGACTTCTTCTCTGATTAGGTGTGATACAAAGTCAGCATAAATTGTAATGTCCTTAATAGGTTTGTTTGGAGTTATGAATCGTTTCCGCTAGTTCTTTAACGAGTCCTATCTTACTTATTGTTTCCAATGTTAGAATTTCGAATTTAGCGCATGCGTCACTTACTCTGACTGACAGTTAATCATTTGTAGCATGGTCATTACTAATCTGTGAAGAACACGATTAAGGGGCATTCGCACCATTGGCAACGACAAAATTTTCTATGACCACTCCGTTCGCCGGACCTCACGCGGTTATTTTTTTCGAGGATTCATATGCATTGAAGACAAGGTTTAAGTATCACCATTACTACTTCCTTCCATGATATTCTTGGTCGGATAACCCATGCACTACAGGCCGTAACGAAGAACATGCTCACCGTATGGGAGGAATTTGATTATCGTGTTAATGTGTGTCGTATGATATAAAGGTGCATACATTATGGCTAATGCATCTGAAACTTGGACAATTGCTCTTCCTAATAGAACAACTTTTTTCCCTGTAGGGCGAAAAATGGCTATTTTTTTTCTTAAAAATCCCGTAATTTTTTTATATGCGTAGACACTGTATCTAGGGGTGATATTTTAATGATAACGACTCAGCCGAAGCAATTGCCTCTGTGTGTATATATATATATATCAACAAAACTTCATAATTAAGGAGAACCGGTTTTTATGGTTATTATCAACAAAACTTTAAATTGGTTACTCGTATATGCGTGGGGCAGTTTCTGATGTGTCTCTGTTACTGCAGTGCAGGATTGACAGAAGTGAAGGAAGTAACCTGAAAAATAGATGAAACAGTGTTTTAATCTTAAATGATAATAAATAAAAATATATAACAAATCTCAAAGGATATTTTAAAGAGTTTACAATTAAAATTTTAACGGTAAATATTCTCTACGAAATATCCATCTCTATATTTATTGCATACTATGCTACTTGCTTAAAGGAGGCATATCCTGTCAACTATTTCTTGTATACAAATATTTCTTGGGTTTCCACACCAAGCTTGGAGTTTTAGGTTCAGGTGTGAAGTGCAATGCCATTCAGAAATGAGTTTTCATCCTGCTTGTACTGCTGCAGATATTGCAGACTGCACACCATTCTGTTGCCGGTCTGTTCTGGTGTCAGACTTTTTGGAATCCAACGCGAACAGTCTTTGCGGTATCCAAGCTTCTCATGCACCGTATTCCATGCAGATCCACAGGATATGTGAAACGTTTCACTCACTTCTTGCCAAGAAACGCGAAGGTTTTCTCTTACTATGTTGTTAATGTCGTCGCTAATGGCTGGTGTTGCCGCTGACGCAGGCCGCCCAGAACGCTGATTATCGGCAAGGCTGATAATTCTCCCTTCCCGAAACATTTTACACCATTTGCAGACATTGGAATAGTCTAGACAGTCGGCATCGTAAAGTTCTACCATTTTCCCATGAATTTCCACGGGTTTCTTAGCTTTTGCGAAAGGAAACCTTATAAGAGCTCTCTGTTCTTCCACAGAAGACGATGTGATAGCGGCGGCTATTTTTTAAACGACTGGTAGCACGTAGTGCGCATGCTGAGAAAGAATTCTTGTGATGTACTCATCCTTCCTTTTGGCTATGGTAACTTTTACACAGCGAAGTATTTCCTCCCTTAAAAAATGGCGTTACTATCTGATATCCCGTCGTAATACCATGAATCGAAACAGCGAAGTGATATCATTTCCCTTGAATTTATCAGAATGGATGGTATGCATGAGACGTCACGCATGACGTGTTTTGCGCAAAACTCCGCCCATCCGCCATAGTTGAGACCACTCATAGCTTTATTTCTTATACTGTGGTTGTGTTTTTGGTTAATTTAACATGCAGAGAGGGTACATACAAAACCAATTTTTTTTTATAAAAACACAGTAGAGGCTCAATTAACAGATTTTTAAAATATAAGCTCTTTTTTTTCTACTTTTTAAATTTTTTAAAAAGAATTATTGTAATTGTAAACTTTTATTTTCTCCTTCTACTGTATCATTCGATTTATTTTTTTTAATTTTGTTTTTCTTTTCTTAATTTTATTTTTTTAAATTTTCAAATTTTGTTTCAGAATTATTTAATTATTATTTTTTTGCATATTTTTCATATGCTCTTACGTTATTTTTAGTTTTTAAATTTTTAGGGCTTTCTGAGATGGATAAAAAAGTTTATTGTTTCAAAAATAATTAGTAAAAAATTAATTATTCAAATATAGCACATTGATTCATTTCCAGTGAGTATAAAAATTTTCAAAATTTGAATTTCTTAGGAAGGATTGAAGGTGATTTTTATTTAATTTTTCATGCTGGGGGTAAGGAATGGGTCACCTGTAGTATTCAGTTTTCTTCATTTTTACATAGTTGTAGCAAAAGCATGGGCTAAAATTAATTGGAAATCCATGACTAAAAAGAAAATATAAAAAATAAAAAAATAAAAAAAAATTAAGCATACATTTTAAAAAGTGCCATGAAAAGTTAAAAATTATTTTTAATACCTCTCATTAAATTGTGACAAACCCCCTCCCTCTTAATATGGGTTTACCACCCCAGCATAAACAAAACGTGAGAGGCGGGCTTATCTAGGTTCTGGAGTGTCTAGAGGTGTAATGTTGGCAAATAATAAGCACAGAATACATCAAAAAACAACCTTTTTAATACTCAAGACACACATGATCTAACACAAAGTGAGAAGCTCCTCAAAAATCATTAATACTCATTAACATATATATTTACATAATTCAGTACACACTTAAGACACCAACTAATCAGGTTATTACCGTCAAATACTGAATCAAATAAAGAAGGAGGAGACTGGGCTATTGCTAGCTTGAGCAGCCTGCTTTACTTAACGGACACAGTGACAAACTTTTTGGACAAATGGTGACACCCCTTCAGAAGCCGGTAAACGTTCAGAAGACGTTATGTGGTCCCTTTAAGTCATGAGGGGGAACCACTGTAACCCTCTGGGTGACACACATTGACCACGGTTCGTAACTAACACACCCTTGGGTATCCTGCACCACAGGGTGGTCTATAAAGCCCAATAGCCCTTAACCGTCTCACTCGTAGCAACTCGAGACACTGAGTATCACCTTCTTTATAAGAAGCACCAAACTAACCTTACTATACTCTTAATCTACTTTAAATAAGTAACTACAGTGATTCTTCTCTCGATAAAGACATCTACAACAAGAGTATATGTAAATATGACAACTTAAAGATGCCAGTTTTGGTGTTTAAAGCGACACAGTTCCACAGGCCCAATTTTCGGCGAGAAACGAGTTCTCAGTTTCAAACTCACTGCACTGTTCATGAATTGTTGACTGATGATGCTCCTCAAGCCGCGTCAAAATGATCATGACAACAGTACTCACCCCGCAACGTCTTCAAAGTCTTTAACTTATTACCACTCATCCAGAAAGACGGCGGCCAAGCCGCAGCAGCGTTCGAATTTCACGTCACGCCCGACGTACGCTAAGACGAATCCACGCTAATGGAACTAAAATAAAAAAACAAACAACTACAAACAGTGCTCCATTTCGGCACTTCTAAGCACTCAGCTTAACTCAACCGCACCTAAAGAAACATCTCTGCTGGAAAACAAAACAGAATACTAACCGTACAGTTCCATATTTCTACCACAACAACTCTCACTGGATGTCAACACTGCCTTAACAACAAAACAATGTCACCCCAGCATACGCGATCTCTGTTGCAACTAACAACTCCTTGCAACAGCGATCGTTTATTTTACAACAATGGCAAATACACAAAAAAAAACAAAAGTGCCTTTTAAAAACAAATATTAACATTTTCAAAATATTTTCCCCAACATACAATTAACTCATAAAAATTTCACCATATACTGACAGGCACTATTTGGACATAATAATAAAATAAAAAAAAAAAGAATTGATCCTCCGCCGAGCCGTATGCGCCAAACTGACATGGAATGTCACAAAATTAGGAATTCATCAAATTAAAAAAAAACAAAAACAGCGGGCGTTTAATATTAAAATTTAAAATGAAAAAATTACGATCCGCCATACTTTTGCCTTTTTATAACTTTATGAATTCCTATTTTAATGAGAGGCACGAAAAATTATTTTTTACTTTGCAATTGGCTTTTTAAAGTAAAAAGGTGTGCTGATTTTTTTTTTTTTCATTTGTTTGATCTCAATCTTCGAGCATATTCCTTCTATTTCTATGCTCGAAGGTCTCAACTTGGTCTCAATCATGGCGGCAAAACAAGTTTCTTTGATGCGTGACGTCATCATGCATACCATCTATTAAATGATTTAATAATATTCACATTGTTCAGTTGGGTTACCTCAGTGCAAAGTCATTCGTCAATTTAAACAATACATCTGAAGAATTAACAATTAAGTAATCACAAAGAAACAATTGATCAAAAAATTAAAATAAAAAATTGGTTAAAAAATTTGTTGAAAAAATTCCTACCTTAATACCTTTTAAAAAATGTTGGTCTAAATTCAAAATTAATTAGTATTATTTAAATAAACTTGTCCTTTTTGATTATTTTTATTTTGTATCATCATTATATGGTTGAGGTGTGTTCACATTTTAATATAATATTCTTTTACTTCAACGTACCACGTATTATTTGAAATCACACAACGGTGTTATCAACGCCGTCAAGGAATACAGCCAATATTCAACGGGCTTAATCTGATATGTACAGTCGGGTGCAAAAAGGTTTAGACTTCAGTCATAGTTGAGCACGTGAATAGCACATCCCAAGCGTATACCTGCTGAAACCGTCTATTAAAGTTCACACTTGAGCTTGAAATATCGTAGCAGTCTAATGTATTTAGTAATAAATTTCCCAAATTAGCATGGCACTTGGCCCAATTCATGTTTCACCTTGTTCTAAATTTTTAATGAGACTAATAAACTTGTATTTCATGACAAGAGTACTTGTTTCCTTCGACTCTTTCCTTGTTTTAAATACTTTTGGCAAATTTTCGCTTATTCGCGTGAAGGGACGAAATCAAAATAATACGGTGTTCACAGTACTGTATACATATAATTTATTTGCAGCAAGAAAAGTATATTTTTTGGAATAAATATTTTTATGCCTTGCTGAAAAATTTAATAATGAAATTGTTGCTTAAAGTGCTTATGTGTTAAATAAATGTCCAAGTCTGCATAATGAAAAGAGTAGGTAAAAACATTATATACCGATATGGTAGTTACCTATTCTTATTCTTTTACCTTGGCTCGGATTCTAGGAATCTTCTTTCAAATAATACAATAAAAACACCCAATAAGGAGGAAAATGTTGTATTCAACGAAAGTAGGGGAAAGTCTGGACATCCTGCTCTGTGATGAATTCTTGATTATAGAAAAAAAAAAGCGTCAGGCGCTAGGAAATTGTCAACAGAATGCCTTTTCAAATAAAATTTTTTAAAATTCATCATATTATTAAGTAGCGGAAGAATGAAGCTACTTATTGGTTTTACAATGACTGTCTGTCCGTCTCCTTCATATTTTGTACTTTTTTGACATAGAAGTTGAAATTCGAAATGTATCTCGTTTGATTTTGATTGCCCCACTGGAAGTTAGAGGGGACCTTCTTGTGTAGAGTAAAAGGGTTCACATAAAAATGCAGTGGAAGCTAACCTGCCATAAAGAGCAAGGTTACAGAAGTGCTGAGGCAAATAATTAATGTGAAATAACAAAAGTTTATTAATAGCATTAACTGGCATTTTCGTACACGTTAAAATGATGTCACAGTTTTCTCACCGAATTTATGACCGACCAATCGCTAACTCTTCTCACTGGTTAGAGTTTTTGACCTCAGCCTGAAAGTTTAATCCCCCATAACACAACTCCTAGTCAGCCATGTAATAAATGAAATGATAAGTAACGCACAAACTAGTCAAATAGAAAGAGAAAAGATAAATCTTACTTAAGCAAAGAATGCTGCTGATCGATAGCACCAAAATCTTAAGAGACAAAATATCAAAAATCACTTAGTTCTAACAATAAATCAATCATTTAGTAGAATGTAATCTTAACGTACTACATAACATAATAACTACAAATGCCAAACAGAGTGCTCTAGGGAACTGCTCTAACGCTGCAGTCACAAAACGTGAATAGACTCATGAAATGCTAAGAAAGCCGCTAATAAAAAACACTGAAAAATTAATAAGGCAACGTATGAAGTGGAAAGAAACATAAAAATGACTTGAAGCACTAGAATTATTTAATTGGACTTCTACCAGTATTAAATAATTTGCCTATCCAGTTTAAAGACCACTATTATATTAAGCAAAATATGGCTCGAAGTACTTATTTGTTCAAATAGATATTATGTTTGAAGCACTTAGACGCGGCAAATATTGACAATATTATTGCAGTAGGAATAATACGGTCACAATTTGTTGTTTATACATTGTAGAATGTCATAGATATATTTAGCTGACGCAGAATTGGTTGTCTTCCATCTTTGAAGCGAATCCAATAAATGACGCAAATAAAAAAAGGAAAACGTTTTGCTTACGGTTATCAGGCTTATCTTGAGAGGACGATAATTGCGTAGAATGCGGCCAAAACTCAGAGGACCTACCAAAGAACGTAAATGGACCATTTACGTTCTTTGGACCAACTGCTCGCTGATATGCGGCCAAACTCAGAGGAAATAGTCCGATGAAGCTTTCACGTTGTAATTCACAGAAGTAAAGTTCGCCTTCTTGATACTGTTAAACGAGCCATATATTACGGTTCCGATTGCATTGACGTCCGGGTTTCATGCTGAGAAACCTTGGCGTAATTCCTTGCATTGGCTTTAGCTATTCCTTCTCGCATTCGCTCTCGCATTGCCAGGCTGCAATCGAATTCCGCCTGATCTCCGTTCAAAGTCTGCAACCGGCCGCGACTCGAACCCTCCTCCTTGCTCTCGGTTTCGAATCTCGCGCCGCCTTCGTTTCGCTAAGAATCACGGGAGTATTTTTGCTTCTAAAAATCTTCATTGTGAAGCGTCTTTCTCCCGATCGCTTAAACAATAGCTATGTAAAGAAGTGAAATTCAGTATGCAGATCCCTCTAGGCAAGATCTATATTACTAGGAAGCTTGAGCCCAATTGGCCCAGCGGGGTCGAGTTGTTAGAATAATTCTCTGCAATTCATGCGAGGCTACTTTTATTTGCACCACCCTGTATATGCAGACGATTATATTGAATTATAAGTTACACCTGAAATATTTTCTCATAATTTATAGCTACAGCCCTGTCGTGTATGTCGAATTACTCGACGCTCCCATTAAAAGCAACCTAATTCTCTTGAGCGAATTATAATGCCTAGAGGCATTGTAAGGAGAAATTTAATTATTTTAAATGGGTAATAGTCGTCATTTCAGACGCTTGAAATTGGTTTTTATAACTGAATTTTAAGTAAATTATTGTTATTAGGCATCCGTAGGTTCGCCATTAATAAGCAAACGATTACCGCTCCTTATTCACGTAATCTACCTTTACAAACATAAGTAAGCATATTAATTTTAAAAAATAAAGCGTTTTAAATTCAATTGCACAATTTTCTAAGTAATAGTTGAAAAGTTAGATCATTCGAATAGAAAATATTAATTGGAAAAACATAAATGGCAGCTGCAGAACTAATTTAGGCAAGTCCCGGAAAGATAAATAAAGTATAGGTAGAGTCAAAAGTCGCAGTACACCCTGTTTTTTCGAAAACCTTGCAGGAATTGGGAAATCTGAATATTCCAGTAAGGTATGGCTGAGGTGGTCTATCTTTTATGTATGGTATGTACCGAACATTGCCGCCACCTTGAAATCGGCCATCTTGAATCTAAGTCAAGTTTTTTAAATGGAAAGGGGATCTTGTGATATATAACATCAGCATTTTATGATAATTTCATTCCTGTAAACAGATTTGAAGTAGCAGTTATGATTCAAAAGTTACAACACATTTTGTTTGGAATTACAGGCTAGACTGTTCTCCATAAAGGACAGTCATTTAACGTGTTCAACATGGTGTCCCTCTTGGTCAAGGTTCATTTGAAGGCGCTGAATCCAATCGTCATGCACTCGCAGAAGGATTTCTACAGACATGCTGGCACACGCTTCTTCAATGCGTTGCTGGAGATGGTGTCTGTTTCTGATTTTCTCTGATTTTATCTTGCTTTAAATGACCCCACAGATAAATGTCAAGTGGTGTGAGATCAGGTGATCTGGGTGGCCATTCCACAGCACCACGTCGGCCAATCCAATGACCAAGAAATTGAACATTTAACCAGTGACGAACCGTAGTGGAACCGAAGTGTGGTGGAGCCCCATCCTGGTGAAATAAGAGGGAAAGCTGCCATCTTCATTCAGAAGTCAGGGAAACACCACTTCTTGCAGCATTTCCAGGTAGCGTTGAGCATTTAGGCTCTAGTCAATGAAAATGGGTCCAAACACAGCTACCCCATATGCCACACCACACCATATCCTTTACGTCAACAATTATCTTGGAAGGCTCCATCCAGTGTGGATTGTGGTCACTCCAATACCTGTAGTTGTGACGGTTGACTTCATCACTGAACAAGATACCTTGTGCAAAAGAGGGATCTTGTCGATGTTGCTCTAGGGCCCACGTGCAAAACTGCATACGTCTGTCTGGGTCATCCTCTGCTAGGTGCTGCAGTATCTGAATCTTGAATGGATGCCATTGATGAGCATGAAGGATTCGTACGATCGATGACTGGCTGATTCCACATTCTGCTGACAAACGTTCTGCGTTGTAGGCTCTTGACGAAGGACGCCAAAACCATTGTTGAGGTTATCTCGTCAGTAGCACTTTTGGGACGGCCACTCCGTGCCTTGTCAACCACAGTCCCAGTTTCTCGGAATTTCTTAATTAAGCACCTGCCAGTGTTGTGTGAAATTGGAGGTCTTTCTGGGTGCCGATTGTTAAAATCTGCAGCTATGACACGGAAACTTCGTTCTCCAGCCATCAAAATGACCTCAATTCTCTCCTCCGTGATCAAAGCCATCTTCAGTTACCTGCTACAAAATGAAACAAAAATGTGTTTTAACTTTTGAACCATAACTGCTACTTCAAATCTGTTTACAGGAATGAAATTGTCAGAAAATGCTCATCTTATTTGATATATCACACGATCCTCTTTCCCTTAAAAAAAATCGACTTAGATTCAAGATGGCCGTTTTCAAGATGGCGGCCATGTTCGGTACATACCGTAAAAGATAGACCACCTAACCCATACCTTACTGGAATATTCAGATTTCCCAATTCCTGCAAGGTTTTCGAAAAAACAGGGTGTACTGCGACTTTTGACTCACCCTGTAGAAACTGATCTTGAGGACCTGTGGATGCATAACAAATAGAAGGTAGGAGGCAACACTTGTCCACAAAAAGAGATGTATTCCCATATGTACATTTATGGGAAGAAATCTCTTTTTGTGGACAAGTGTTGCCTCCTAACTTCCAATTCCGGGGAAAGTTCAGGTATACAAGAGCATATCAGCATAAGTAGGGTGGCGTTGCCTATTCGTATGACAAATAAAGATATTTAAGGAAGGTCAGAAAAAATTGGAAATTCATTCTACAAAAATACCAAAACTGAAATCGAATAAATTGCACTCAAAAATTTTAAAGGGCACTTACTGAGTTGACAATTTCATTTCAGCAAAACGTTCCTTTTCAAATTAGTTTAACGCGGATAGGAAATATCCTTTAAAGATGGTTATTTGAAATGTAGAAGGCCCGTATGATGCAAAAATTATTCTCATATAAATCCTTCCATATATTTATAGAGATTTTACGATCTTAAATCTAGCGTTAAAACTGTTTTTAAAATACTGTATATCGATTTATACAGAGCCCAAAAGCAATGAACTATTTGATCGAAGTCAACATTTTCGTACTTCATTTAATCCAGGCAATTTCGGAGTGGTCACGACGATCTTGAGGGTCGATAAGACTTGCTTAAAGGATAGGAAGGAGAAAAATTGAAAACCTGTCCGTATGAATGGTTTTCATATCGAGAAATAACTTGTTCGCGCTTCTAATAGATGTATCGGAACGTCCCGAGGTGCCACTAGCATTCCCATCACTGAATGTATCTAGAACGAGCAGCCCACTTCTCCGTTTTGAAAATATAACTTTTGCGTTATCCCTCCCGTTGCCTTGTCAAAATCCAAGAGACAACAAGCAATCCTTCCTTGCACGCTGCACAATATTGAGCCACTTTCCAAGTAGATTTCTTTCAGCATAGAAACTTTTTTCAACCGCTTTTATTGTTTACTTACTATCAGCGATAAGAGTTTGAAATTTCTTAACTGACAGTGCAAATAATAAGCAAGTGTAGATTACACAGGCCAAACAAAAAATAACCTTTTAAAAGCTTTTTTTAACGTTAAGAGCTATTTCTTTTAGGTTTTTGTGCTGAATCAGTATCTGGCCTTAGTTTTTTCTACCATCCACAGATTTCTTGTTTTTCAGTATAGCATTTTAAATTATTCAGAGTTTGGGGCCTGATAAATTTCTTTGTGGCCCAAAAATATGGATACTTTAACATTGCAGCTGCTTCTCTTCACACCCATTACTTTAACATTGCATTCTCTATGTGGATAACTTGGAAACGTGACATGATAGAAAAAATCTAAAAGCAGATTGGGATTCAGCAGGCTAAAATTCACAAGAATAAGGCAAATTCATTCAAAAATTTTTTCATCGTTGACCTGTGTTAGTATTTATTTTGTCAATCATGAAATGTCTAGTTATTGATAGCTGATGTTATTCTGTAGAAATGGATTAAGCGAAGGAATTTTTATTTATAATTTCTTCTAAAATCAGTGCAGTCGTATAAAAGAACATTATTATAATATGTATATCATTTAGATCACAAGGAATCGTATATAAACGCTCATGTTTTCATATCGAAAATTTGTTTGAATGTTAATAAGTGATTAAACAAAAAAATTTAATTTATATACATGATTGAGTATTTAACGTATACGTGTGCAATTTAATTTCCCAAGAAATATAATATTGAAACTATTATATAATTGGATTCGCAAAGAAAGTATAGAGTGTAAATTATGTTCAGCACGGTCCATTATTAACAGCTATCATTTCAAATGAAGCTATTTCTCCACATCAACTATGCTCGGTTTGTTTTCCTGGCATGGGACTATAACCACAGAATAAAACAGAATGGACAGCTCAGCATTTTGATGGTAGTGACCTTGAAGCAGCGCTCCTAACGGAAGGGTGGAATCTACTGTCTGTTTAACCTGCGTTTCTATGGAGCATGCTACGACTTTTTCTAAATTTTTAATTATTTCTCGGTCTGTAATTAACGGACACCGCCAAGATCACATGGAAGCTTGAAATGAATGACATGTAATCTATCGGCGTCAAGAAAATAATTTTTTCTATGGAGGAAAAATAGATATTCGCCTAATTAAATGCTTGAGTAACTTGCTTGGCAATCAGCTGACAGGCTGTTAAGTTTACAGCATGCACCTACATCATTTAGACTTTGCAATATAGTAATTTCACTCCAAACTAATCTAATTTCAACAACAGAATTAATTTGGCTTACTTTAAATTGTTTTTATTGAAAAAGTGATAAGCAAAATGCTTGAAACTAGAATGCAACTTATATTATACACACTTATATTTAGATACACTGTATATTTTAATGATAAAATTACATTGAAAAAAATAATGTTGACAAAAATTAAGAAACTTCAGACTTCAACAAGATAACAAAAAAAACAAAATTCATAAAAAACTGACAGTTGATTATAATTAAATTACATTTGATTTTAAACTCCATGGGAAACGAATTACTATTTATTTTGAATTCATAAAAGGCCAAAAATTAAAATTTGCAGAAATTTTAAGGCACAGTTCTGCGGGTTGATACAAATAATAGGAATTGTTAATAGGAACTTGAAATAAATATTTAAAAAATCTATTTGATTAAGGAGTTACTATAAAACCAGCATACGAGAAAAAAGTAAAATAAAAAAAACTCAATTATTTCTGCATCAGCCTAATTAAAAGTGTTTTCCAGATTTTATTTATCCACGACGTAAACGTTAAGGTTTTTAATTTTCATTAAGAACTTTGCTTAATTAATCGAAGAACGTGGCTTTATTTCAATTATCACAATATAATGTAAAACAAAGTGGCTTTTACTTTCATGGTACACCGATAACAATCCTGATCACAGTTTCTTTAATAATGTGAGGGGTTAAAAGATAACTCTTCATTTTTCATTTAATGTAATGAACATAAGAAACCGACAATTTTTTTAGTTACACAATTAAACAAACATCACGAGTAAAAGCTTTCATTTTCTTAATAAACATACAAAAATTCTGAATACACTTTCACAAAAGACATGTTAAATCAAAAATTACTTTTTATTTAATATTATATAAGAAACGGGTCAGTTTGAAAGTTTTAATAGATAAGCAAACATGTATTAAATGTTTTTATTTTCACGGTACACTTGAAACAAATTCATATACAGACTTAAAATTAACTTTTTCAGCGCCTATTTCCCAGTGCTAAGCGAACCCAAGATTCAAGCATTTAATTAGGCGAATATCTATTTTTCCTTACTTAGAAAAATTTTTTTTCTTGACGCCGCGGCGCGCTGATAGATTACATGTCATTCATTTCAAGCATCCATCTGATCTTGGCGGTTTCCGTTAATTACAGACCGAGAAATAATTAAAAATCTAGAGAAAGTCGTAGCATGCTCCATAGAAAACGCAGCTTAAACAACCGGCAGATTCCACCCATCCGTCGGAGGGCACCACATTCTGCTCACAACCATCGCTTAGCATGGGAAACGGCGAAACTGTCCATTCTGTGTTATTCTGTGCTATAACCCCAAATTGCAATAGACTTCGTTTCAGGATGCAAAGTGGAAATTCGTTCCATATGTCTGACATACTTCTCAGAGTTCGTTAAGGGTTATGGGTCTACGCTGTTTAAGGCGCCGTTTAAAAAAAATCAAACGAAAATGCAAATTCATCGGCGCAAAGTATCAGATAATTTGATGGAAATGTTTGAAACTGGAATAGCAGGAATTTTGGTCTCTTCTTTCATTCGTCGAAAATAATTGATAGTGGAACGACCATATTACTTGAAATGTCCTTCTGTAAATCTGCAAATCCAAGGTAATAGAAAAGTTTTACCCATATACGAGTAAATCTATGAATTTTTTCTTCCTACTACCAGTATCAGGGCAGCTGTTAAGTATTATAGAAATGTGAAGGCTTGTACGCACAGAAGTGAGTAAGTGTTCGTTTCACATCGTTTCGAGTGGTGAATTACTATCCGCCCAAGAAATAGTCCATCAATCACAAAGTCGTGGTAGCTTCAGTCTGGGGAATATGCTGGGTGCGACAGCAACTCCCGCCCTACGTCACCCAACCTTTCAGTGTGAGACTTCTCTGCATCTTTTTGTAGGAGGACGCCTTGCTGCTAGGCGTTCCTATACATATCGTCCAGCATAGGTGCAGATACCGAAGCAATCAAGTTGTACGCGCAGTAAAAGTTAGCAATGTTGAGACAAAGAAGTTGTTCGCACTTTTTTATATTCACTATAAAATAACTGATGAAATAGGTAGTTTTCTTTTCTTAGGTTAGCCTGGTTTCGGCATCGGAATAGGCTTCTGTTTTGTTTCTATCTACTACTTCCGGTTGCTGACATTGGCAGTTTTCAGTGCATGTCACTAATTCAAAAACCGTGCACATGTGCTCATTCAATTTTCTTTTTACTAAAGAATGATTTCATGAGACACCTTAATTTCTCTTTTGTTCACCTTACCTAGATGATTGAAGTACGTGCACGGATTCTCGTACTGTACTTGTTAGTCGGACTCTTTAACATCTCCATGTCTCCTTTCTTGGTCTCTGGGCTCTGGGACTGTCTGAGGGGTCAAAAATTTCCCTTTTCAAAACCATTCAAATCGACAACAGCACTGGCGTTATGATACAAAACACTGCTTAGGATCCTTAAAACGCATATCTCGATAAAGTTACTACAGCCCATATTAAAAAAAAATTAGAATATTCGTAAAGTTTTCCCACCACAGACAAATAATGCTAACTATATCCGCTTTATTAGATGCAAATGGAAAATTGCTATAATTGCATTAAAGTTTAGAAAATTACCTTCTTTAGCCATGAAAACGAACTAGATTTACCATTGTAATTGAAAAATCAAAAAATTAGAATATTCTGTTTGATTGATTCAGAATATTAGTATATTTCCATATAGAGAATTGTAGAAGCGTTATAAAAGGATGTTGCATATAAAAAGCTTGTTTTTCTAAATCAACAAAAACTGCTTTCAAGTTCACAGTAGGCCATAAAATTAATGTTTCTTCAGCAACCCAAGATGCGATAATCGTTTTTCACGAAACCGAACAGACCCAAAAGAAAACTGGTGCACAAATGAATTGTTCACAAGCCACTATTTTAGGCTGTTTGAATCCATACAAAAACAAATCATATCTATTAATCAGTCGTCGAAACTGCGGTCGAAAGACGTCAACATCAGTTCGAGATGATTGACACCTCAAAAGCATTGCTAAAAAGATCGTTTCAGAAGCATCAGCCAAATTCATTAGCTGTGGAAACAGAGTGGTGTTGACGTATATCGAACAACAACATTACGACAACTGCATACTATGAAATTTCAGTCCAGAGTCTAAAATCAAGCCCTTACTATCACGTAAACAGCGACAAGCTCGAATAAGATGGTGTAAAGAAAGACTGTTATGGGGTGAAGACGACTGGAAAAGAGTACTTTTCAGCGATGGAAGCTTTGTTCGTTTCAGCATTGGTGAACAAGGTCTTCGAGTTTAGCGATTAAAAGAGGAGGATTTTAACAGACAATGTTAAAAGCGTTCTGTTAAATTTTCTGTTTCTGTGATGGTCGAGGTTAGGTTAGTATATGTGCAGATGGTGTTGGACAACTGCTTAAAGGAATCAAAAGTAGTTGGATTCTTACCTGAAATGTAAATTGAGAGGTATATCAAAAGGTTCAGGAGCACTTCATGTTGCCAATAGCAGAAGAGTTGTACAGTGATACTGTTGTTTTTCAACAGGATGGTGCATCTTGTCATACATCTAAAAGTTATCAGTTGTTTTATTATATCGAATAAAGCAGAAATATTTTTCGTTAATTAACTGCAGTTGTAGAAATTTGCAGATTATTCTTATTTTATGAATATAGGTTGTACAAGAATAGCATGCAATAGCAGGTATGCTCTTTCTCCGCTTCCATGCTGGCTGACAATTACACTCTTCGCCTTCTGACGGCTAAGTGACACTGGATCGAGTCATATACCTGAAGATGTCATTGCGGCCGTCATCTTCGTACACCTCGTCATCGAACTTATACTTTCTTTCCATACCAATATATTTAGTTTCAAAATATAAAATATTTTATTTTATACTGTATAATACTTGAAGACTGATATTCCTTGAAAAATCTATAGGAGTATAAAGTTTTAAGAGACTAACCATCTATACGTATTATAGAAAGCTCATAATATTAATCGAGTTAGCGGTACTCCAGTGGAAGGAAACCGTTCGTTGATGAGAAGGATAAGCACAGGCTACTAGACTTTTGCAAGCCAACATATAGGCTCAGTTGACGTCCGAATTTAACCTTGCTGTTTAGAAAACCATCTTACAATGTATCACTAGACACAGGCTGTTGCGGATAGGGTACAACCAACACCACCTAGACAGAAGGCCAGCGCACAGAAACGTCATACATTATTACATCACGCTAAAGCGGCTATTGTTAATCGTATTTATACCAATAATAAACCCTAAATTTGGCCGTTTGATGATGATATAACAATGCATACAGTTTCTGTGCGCAGGCCTTCTGTCTAGGTGGTGTTGGTACAACAGCCGACAGCCATTTCAGGTACCTTGCAAACAAGAAAGCGCGCCTTCTGTGGAAAAAAAAAAGCAACGACAGTAATGAACCGTCGAGACTGGAAAATGCTCGCTTGGTTCGATAAGTTGAAGTGCCTGGTATATCAGGTTGATCGCAGACACAGAATTTAGTAAAAACGACATGAAATTATCATGTTTGTCGATAACTGTGCAAGCCGGTGGGGGCACGTCATGGTGTAGAATGTTAACGTGGCACAGATTGGGTCTAGTGATAGCCTTGGATTCATGTCTGGATGCCAGAGCTATGTAGACATCGTTCTCGACCACGTGTATCCATTAATGTTGAAAGTTTATCCGCAAGCAGATGAGTATTTCCAGCAGGATAATGCGCCAATGCACAAAGCTCGAATCACCATGGAATGGTTCCAAGAGCATGATGTTTCCTTTGCTGCACTGGCCCGTCCAGTTGCCGGATCTCAATTCATAGAACATTTGCGAAATGTACTGAAAAGGAATATTCACTCCATGCCTGCACTCCCTCAAATGTTCGAGAACTAGGTGACGTACTGACGTCCACGGCAATAAAACCCCAGGAACGATTCCTGCACCTTGTGAAATCCATGCCTCGGCGAATTCAGGCTGTTTTGAAGGAGAAGGGAGGCACAATGCGCTATTAGGTGGGTGTGCCTAATAAAGTGGCCGGGCAGTGCATATTTTCTATTTATCCTCAAATTATACAGTTCTTGTTGCACTTTTATTTGGAAATGAATATAAAGACAATGCAACCTCCATATGCAGAGCTTACATTAGAAGTTGCTTTAATAACGATTCAAAAATTATGGAGTAAAATGTGTTTGTGTTGAGATTACGGAACTCGGATTCGATATATTTACCTGAATTATTTTTAAATGTTCCCATAATTTGAGAATGTTTTGAACTTTGCATATTTTGAGGAACCGGATGCAGAATCCATTAAGTTTCGTGGTTTCATCACACCCGGTTTTGTTGCAATAAGTCGAAGAGGAAGACGCCAGAATATTGTATAAAAGGAATCTTTTCTTTCGCCAACAGCTTCGCCATAAGGGTTTGAATATTAAAAAAATTTCTTTCTTCCAAAGTATAGCATTTTCAATCGGATTTACTTGAAAATACGAGTAAAAGAGACAACGAAAAAAAATAGCAATTCTAACAGGTAAAGAGCGAATTAATACGGGATAAAACGTATTATGATACATGATAACATAAAGGCGAAAATGACGATAGTGCGTATTTTATCGTAAAATGTCTCATGATAGTGTACCTTTCACGTCACCGTTGCCCCTTTCTTAAGACTTTTTTCCCCTTCCTCTCGTGGCTCCCTTTTGCAACAGTCCCGACATTGTTTATCGACCGCTTGCGACGCCGGGCTTCACAAGGAGAAGTGCTATTGATTTCACGGCGGCTGACGACCGACCAGATCCGCATCGGCATCCCATAAATCTTAACTGGGAATCGAACCGTTCGTTATCCAACTTTCCGTAAAAATCTATCGTTATTTTTGATGGAAAGTAAAGGAAACAAGCAGGCGATATTTTGCCTCCGGCACTATCGTCTCTTACGAAAGGAGGAAAAAAACAATTTCGACTTTAGGGAATGCAAAATAAACTTGTTTACAACACCTAACCAAGGAAGAAAAAGAAAAAAACGTCCTCCACTCTTCCGTGAAACCTTTTTTATGAGAAAATTTAGTGCCAAGTATATTATTAAATCTTCGTGCATATGACGTAAAAAGTGAACGTAAATCAGCCGCGATTAAAGTTGATTTTAAAAAACACATCTTGATGATGATATAGGAGATAGTTCGATGAAAAGAAAAATGTGGGCGATGGTTATGAGTAAACAAAATTTTAATGGAACCACGCCTTTGCGATAATGGATTTGTCAGACAGATTGTCGAGAACGGGTTTGTTTTCTTTAAAATTCCCAAAAAACGAGTATTTTTAATTTTTTAATAGTTGCCATTGAAAATTTTGGATCGATGTACTGAGTAAGATGTTTTCCAGTGAGTAGACTTACTGTATCTAAGTAATTAAATTAATGGGATTGTCAGCAAAGTTTGTTTACCTTCGGGTTTGTTTTCGTTCCTCGTGTGTTTGTGGTGTTTGATCGCCCGTAGCCGATGAACGACAATAGCCAGAAGAGAAACATGGGCGAGTTTTTGGTGTGGAAATTGCTGGTTCTTGTTGCTTCGAAAGAGACAGTGGTCGCCTTTTATCTTAATCAGTTCGTGATGGGTTTTGAATCCTGGAGGAAATGGCCGACTTTCGAGGGTCCATTAGATGCGCATCCTTTTGCTGTCGGCGAGGGACATTCGAGTGCCTTAACAGGTACGAGGAAATTGCTTTCTGCCGCCACTTGGTGTGATTGAGGCAGTTCAATCAATTTAATTCGCGCGGAAGTAAGTGTGCCGAAGTTGGCCTATGACATTAACCGAGTGTGTTCTCGCCATATTGTCACTGGTGATCTATATTTAAAAGAAGGGTTTGGTTATTTATGCCTTATTATAAACAACTGAAGAGGAATTTTTTTTTTAATTACTTGCTTTTAACATAAGACAGTTTCATTATAAGATTAACGTAGAAAATTGTAGAACCCAGGTCATCAATCAGTCTTTTCTTATCAATGAAAATTATATCGATTTTTTGTTTTGTTTTGCAAAAGAGTAATGATTTTTCGATTGAAAAATGGAAGGAAAAATTCTGTGACCCGGATTCGAACCAGGAACCTCGGCTATCATGGCCGACGCCTCTACCAATTGGGCTATCGCAGACACCACGGACAGCCAAGCGCGTCGAGGTTCCTGGTTAGAATCCGGGTCGCAGAATTTTTCCTTCCATTTTTCAATCGAAAAATCATTACCTATGCTTGGAGAGCATCTCCAGTTAATAATAATTATTATTTACTTGCAAAAGAGTATCAAATAAACAAACTTCCCTATTTTCATCAGTGTATATTTCTCAAATATATAAGCACTCTAGCCTTCTTTCCTTTTTTCATATATGCCAAAAACACTTATATGCTTTTGGCTATTTCGTGGAGATCATCTTCGTCAACAAGAACTCATCATTTTCAGAAAGCAAGGCAGAGGCTCGATCATGCAAAACTATTCTCATTTCAGCAATTTATTACCCTTCTTCATGCGCCTTCGTCGTCTTTTTTATGGAGTCGACAAGCCTCTGATACTTGATGTTTCATAAGCACTCCTACTATGAAACATTGAAGTGCCCTCTTTGATTAAAAAAAATCCTTCAAGCACGGACATCATCAAACTCAATCGTAATGGAATCTGATAAAGACAACGACTCTATGCTGACAAAACTACACTCACCAGATAATTCATTTGGAATCCAACCCACCGACGTGTAAACGGGTAGTGACCTCATTTGCATGTTCAGATGATCTAAGACGGTATAGAGGGGAAACAATGAATATCATAGAGGGGAATTCTAACTGATTTTGAGGGAGTGTAATAGTGGGTGCCCAATAAATATGTCCCAGCCTTAAGGAAGCACAGGCCCTTCTAGGCTTTTCACAGACTAGTATTTCGATAATGTTCGCCGAATGGAGTGATCAAGCATGAAGCAACAACCTAAAACACACATGCGGACAGCCACGGTTAAGATGACCGTGGAGAAAGAAGAAATTCTAGACCAGTGATGGCCAAATGCCGCTCTGAAAACGCGGTCCGGAACAATAAAATGCTTCATTTTGCGGGAAACGACAGAGTATGTGATGGTCGTTAATAAATGTTAAATTCTCTTTGTGGTCTTTGACAATATTTATTGGGCGATGGAATTACTAAAATAAAGGTAATTGGCCATCGCTGATTTAGATCCACCAAAGGAAACTGACTTAATTCATTCAAAGTAAAAGCGCAATAGAACATGGGAAATGTGCAGAGTATTTCAGAACGCACAACCCGACGAACCTTCTACACAGCAGACGCCATTGTCGGTTTATTTTCCTATTGGAACAGAAGAGGAAAATTAACGACACCAGCGACAATAAGATTGGACTGTAGTCGAATGGAGAACGATTGCCTGATATTAATGAATCTGCGGGAGGGGCGCTCAGGATCTAGCGAAAGCCACATGAGATCATGGATCCTTTCTCTCTGATGTTTCCTTTTTGGTGGTGGCATTTTGATGAATTCGGGAAGCTCTTCTTGATATTGCGTGGATTTCAAAGTTGACCAGTGCTTAAGTGGTACCAAAGCGTTGGTCAGATGCGTCAGCTACATTACCACTGTGTTCCCGCAGAGTGATGGGACAATGTTCCATGTTATAGGGCCTGAATTGTCAGCGAGTGTTGTCAGGTCAGATTTTGCAGTGATCGAGTGACCAGCCAATCATCCAATCTCAATCCAATCGAACATTTTGGGACGCCTTGGAATGGAAGGGGTTTGACAAACACAGCAAACGAATTGTGCTGAGCAACTTTGGCTCAATATCCTTGTGAAGATTCCAGGCCCTTTGTGAAATCAGTGTTCAAAAGGATCCAGACATTTTTTGCAATCGTCATATTTAGGCAGCGTTCTTAATAAATTAAAGTGATCGTTCAAATTGTCTGCCAGTAGAAAAAATAAAATATGACAGAGAATGTCAGTTTGATATGGGCCAATGTAGAGCTTATCGAATTTCTAGCTGCGTCTATAGAAATATTAATGTAATGATGTTTCATCATCATCAAGAATGAAAAATATCTGCTTTCCATAAATGAAGAAAATTTTATAAGATTAACAAATATGAAATTCAAAATAATGATATTCAAACGAAAGAAGACAATCGCCATTCACAAGCCCATTGTTCAAATAATTTCGAGATTCAGTTGTATGCCAGAACTCAAATAATATCTTGAAGAATTTGCATCGTTTTCAGTCGCGTATTTAGCCTTTGCGTTATATCTTTTTGAATGCGATACACGTCACGCAATACTCGAAAAAGATAATTTCCAATCCCCGCCGTCCTCTCCCCTATCGATGGCGCCACAAAACCAAAGTTCGTTACCGTTAAAGTACTTGGTTAATAAGTCAACGGTCATCTCTCTTCGTGAAGTGCTGTCATCTTTTCTCTGATGAAAGCTCAAAATGAAAGTGCCTTTATTAACACCTAACTTTGATTGATTTTATGTCAAAAGACTTTCCATAAAGAAATGGTAGCTTGTGTAGATTGTTTCCCTCAATTTCCTCTTGAACTAAGTTAATTTTAGCCTAAAAGTATTGCAAAGCTTTCAATTTTATGATAACCAATAAACTCTATTTAATGTCGACGCTTTTATTACTCAATGTTATTAAAATTACTCTCAGTTTTCCAAATAAATTCGGCAACATCGTAAATGACAGACAGACAACTGGTATAGAATAAAAAAGTTAATGTTTTGGCACTATTTATTTATTAAACAACATACTGCATTTTCTTATGTTTAAACAGAACTTTTTTAAAAACTTTCATTCAAACTAATTTGGGACATCTTTAGGATAATGTTATCTTTTTAACGTCGCCATTCTTTTGCAACGCATATTATGTTCTCACTGTTATATAAATGGAAATTATCTAAGGATTCCTACATCGTTGATACCCTGTTTGTTTTCGCGCTTTTTAAAACTCCTCGATATAATTCTTGCCTACATGATTTTAATCTTAAAGAAGGGTTAGCGCTATGTCTCGCTTCGAAAGATCGATTTTGAATCTCCTTCGTCCGTTATTTTTAATGACGTGATTAAAGTGGATTATGTTTTTTCCTCTATTTTATTGCCCGCTCATTATTGATCAGCGATTGTGTTTCGAAGCTCCTTTTGGCTCTCCGTGCATTGCGCTTCTGCTCCGAATTTAAAATAAAAAAGAATTCTTGAAGGCCACGATGAAAGTTTTTCGAGACTTTTATGTCTATGTTATCTTTTCTAAAATTAATTTCACAGCTAAATCCTACATTAATTTGCTTATTTTTAATAAAAATGCAAAAGTACTAATGTTTGTTTTAGATTTTATGAATTTTATAAAAGTGGTTAATGCAAGCTTTTAGTGGCCATCAATAAATAATATAATAAAGAGATTAGATCTTTATCAGCTACTGTTAATATTTCGATTTCTATCCTACAGATTTGTACATTATTTTAATGTTTTAGTATTTAAAGAGACACTCGTTAAATTAAAAAGTTTTCCTTGATTTTTAAGCTCCGTTACTGCTGTTTATGGCCAACACATTTATTTACTGTCGCTTACTTTCTGTTGTCTGCATTTTGAAATGGAAGACAAATTATCTTTGCATCTGACTGATTGTGAGTAAATTCCAACTTTCTCGACAAAAGGAACGTAATGCAGAAAATTAACCTTCTTACAGTAGGGCCGAAAAAAAGTCTGCTATTTGGAATTGCCGATTCGATTCCCATTGAGGAGACACAAAACTAGTAATCCGGATTGCAGAGTGTTTCGAAGAAAGTTACTCAGATGTTTATCTGATACCTCGATGATTCAACTTGAATTGAAACAATCTTAATTACTAACCCGGACGTATTTTCTCAATAATGATATTTGTGTCATTACTCCTTCCAATGGATATCGGAAGCTTATCATATTCAAAGAGCGGATATGAAAGGAACTATAAGCATATACCACTTTATTCGATTCTACACTGAGCCGTTGTGGAGATTGGTATAGCAAGGCTGTTTCCATAGTGCTCTAAAGCCTATGAAACAACCTAGCTGGAAATTGGCAGAATACGAATCCATTCAGACTTAAAATATTTACGCCTGATGAAAAACTCCTCATAAGCTAATACAGGCATAAGAAAGTTCCGCAATTTCCCGCTTTTATTTTTTTACTCCATAGTCTTTTTTTTCGGAGTAAAGAACGTTTCTTGAGCTCTTTCCGTTTTATTTTTAACTCGTGGCGCCCCCCCCCCCCTTTCTCTCGCCATATCGTCTAGGAAATAACTCTTCCTATCTTAAACCCAGAATCTTACGTATATAAATAATTAAATTCCAAGTTTTTGTTTACATGTTAACAATTATACAGTGTCCGACGAAAGTTTGACAGGGTATGTCCAGTTAAATTTCAGCTTTCAGTTGTTTAGGCATTGTTGCTAAATAAAATTAACAATGTCCAACAATCGAAATTGGAAATTTAATTGGACACGCCCATTCAAACTTTTGTTGGGGTTTTGAAAAATTAGATTCAACTATGACGAAGTATTATTGTCATTTGCATTGTTAGGATTGGTAGTTTTTTTAAAAGATTGATTGTCGTGATAACTGTCATTTTAAAGAAAGAAATTGAAATAATCCGCTCACTCATAGATATTAGGCCTTGATTCCACATCACTAGAAAAAGGAAACGAAATTTTGCGTTTCCATTCCGATGGCAAGAATAATTTCACATCCCGTAAAACAGTAAAGCCCGTCGGAAAATAAGAGCTCAAGCACATTCTATCGTCAATTTGCAATTTTACTGCTTCTTCAGAGCCAGATGTCATCGTAATACTCCCTTCTGACTGGGTTTAGCACATTTTGGCGGGTTCTATCCAGTTTGTTTTTTTTTTAAATCGAAGAGCTCATTTTTATAAGGCTCTAATCCACTTTTTTTCGGCTTGTATTTGTCAGAATCAATATTGTACCTTAATTACCTGGGTAACAAAAGAATGTGATGTTGAATTCGAGTATTTTTTTTTTCCAGTTAGAAGTCACTCTTATTTGCCTGTTAATGGGGCATTTGGTCGAGTGCTCTCTTAACTGAAGAATACTTTGATAGGTTCCAATACATAAGTAACGGAAACAACCAAAGATATTTAGTCCTTTGATTAGAAGTAATATTCACAAAATGTAATGAAATCTAAACTAGGGTTTTCTTATAATTATATTTATTGATCTGATTAACGGGTGAATATTTTTTCCCTTCGTTTACTTAATTTTTGTACAGATGAGTTTTAATATTCTTCTTTGCAAGAAGATAAGCTCGAGTGAGTGCCGTTTATTAATGTTCGTAATTCCATGATGAATAAAACTTCATTCTTCTTCTACTGGGAAGAATTACTGAACAGGTGTAGAACTGTCAACTATTAAAAGCAATTGCCAATGCAGTGGAGTGTTTACTTTTATGGGTGTCATTGATATCGAAGGAAAGGAAGTAGTCTCCTTAGATAATCGCGACCTAAAATTCGTCTCTTCCATTTGAATTAAAATCCCGAAAATATTGGCTTCTTCTAGAAGTTCATAAAACTTACTTGCTCTTGTCTTAATATATAAAGTGCCTTGTTTATATATATATTAAATATTACAAATACTGATTTTAAACATGCACTTTAAGATTCAAAACTGGATGTGATGGTTTTTTTTTGTTTTGTTTTTTTTTTGGTTATAAATAGATTTTTTTTTACCATAAAAGTGAACTTAAAGTACTGTCAAATGTGAATTTTTATTTCTGTGAATAAAAATTTTGTTCAGAAGGCTCCAATCTGTAGAGGGTACACCAAATCATATAATTAATGTTATTTTTCCGACCTAAATTAAATGATTCTGTTCATTGTTATATCGAAAATATTGGACAATTAATCATTTAAAAATATAATAACTTAAACGTAAACTGATAAAACTAAGTAAGGGTAAGGAAAAGTTGTTTGAACTTTCCATTATATTGAATGTTGCACGCAGGAGACAAGCGTGATAATGAATTATCAAGTGTCCGTTATTTAAACACCGCTTATCTCTATTTTGTTTGGGTTTGTTTTTCCTTTATAAATGTTTGTCTCCCTTCTCTTTCTGACGTTGGTGTCGCTCTTATCTTTCCCATTGCCTCCTGCCTCCCCCTCCCCATAGAGTGGCGCTCAAGGATATGCCGCATCGTACTCGGAGGTAGGTGCATTGGGACAATGCTAAAATATAAAAAAAAAGAATAAAATAACAGTCACCTCATCGACACAACAACAACAGCAACGCAACTCTGCTCCCTGCCTATCTCTTTTCCACTCGAGTTGCTAACGAACTTTTCCTGGCAGATGATACTTTGCTTCGCTTTCTCACCACGGGAAACGAGCCGAAAATGACGAGTCCGAGGAATTTCAACAGAAGAATTACATTTACTCTCATGCAGGAAGGAAAGAGGAAAAAATTGCTATAAATTTTCGCTTTTTTAATTACGTTTTTGTCTCTAAAGTGAAAGTTTTAATTTTTGTAATTTTTTTTTATCTTTTACTGTCGTCTATTTCGTTAAGACCTAGGCTAATAAGCTTTTAGTAGAGTTGCTTCCATTTATTTAAGAGACGGAAGAATAGCGAGTGAATTTTTTGCTCTTTATTATCTTTAACGGGTTGGCGGAAAAGGAACCGCTAATTCACCCTTGGAAAATATCATTATCACCCGTATTTATATAACCAATGGCTGTCGGGTGAGCTTAATTGGGCATCATTCATCACGTTCCAAGGTCTCGTTTGACATTAACGCCTCTTTTAAATTCATGGTGGACAATTGTCTCCAAAGTTGATCGCTTCAGGCCTTTGGACGCCTCGAAGCAAGAACAATTTTGTCTCTCCCTTATCTAAAGGCTTCAGATCCGTCTGCTTCGTCAATTATTGCCTTTGCGGAAAATTCCGACTGAAATGGTCTCTATCCGCAAAAAGGCCTAATTATTTATTTATAGTCATTCAATGAAACTGCTATTAATCGGAAGCACTTAAATCGATGGTCTATCTCTGTTGAACTCAGAAGAAAAGCATTGACTTTCTATTAATTTTTTCACTATATACTGCTGTTCTTTTTTGTGCAAACTTCTTCGTGGATTAGTTAATATGCGTAATTTATTAAGTGGAGACATTTCGTTTCATTTCCTATCTGAGATCTGTGTTGCCATGCTCCCGTCAGATTATATATGATATGTGAGATATGAATCTGATGAGAGTTTTACATTATTAATATGCAAACCAGTTTTTCAATATTTTAAAGGGTTTTCGTTTTTATTTGACTTTTTCTCCTCGTAGTGCCACCAATGTTTTAAGAGGATTAAATCTAGTTTTCGTATTACATTGCTGTATACGTAGAATATTATTAAAAATTCTGCAACCAAGATTTTCTGTTATGGGTCTTATAAATATAACGATATCATTTTGAAATTAATCGATAGATGGCTTTTTAGTGAGAACACAATCACATGATATATGCAATTCAACACTGTGTTTAGTGTTCAGACGGCGTTTCGTAACATACCGTTGGGTTTTGATCTAGTATTGCTTTGTTTCGATTCAAATAAGTACAAAATTGTTTGTTTTAGCAATACTAAAATTTTAACGTGGTACCGACGCATACATTATCATGGGGGCGGAATAAACAAACAGCAAGCAAATTTCCAAACTATTTTTGTAGCTATCGTTTCCATTCCACCATCAGGATGTGGCCCATTACGAGCTCTGCCTGTCGATGGTGAAGACGACAGCAATTTATAATTAACAGCCAAAACGATATACGATAAACGCGAACTTTGAACAAGACACAGAAAATATGAACTGGAACAACGGCATAGACTTAGAGAGTCACATTTATGTTTAAATTTTACAAATTGATTAGTAAACTTTCAGGCCCAGGTACAGACTTCGACTGTTTCTTGTAGATATCATAGTTTTGTTATTGCTTGAGAATTTTCATATGCTCATTTACAGGGTGCTACAGAAGAACAGGGTAGATAGAGAGTACTAAAACAAACATTTTTTAATTAAGCAATGTGTGTCCTATGGCGCTACAATTGCTTCAGTTGTGCTTAGTGTAGCACAGATGTGGCATAAATAAGGTTATGTATGTAGATGTAGATGTGGAATGTTGTGTATAACTGAGTGAGTTTGACGCAGTGCCAAAGGGAAAAGGTGGAGAATAATGTTCATTTTTTTCTGTTACCCACATTCAGAAATTGCAAAATTTCATCAAAAAAGAGCCGAGCAACGCCGGGTGTTTAACTTGCAACTGTAATTATCCCGGGCAACGCCGGGTGCCTCTGCTAGTATATAATAAAATAGTAGCGAGGCGAAAACTGTAAATTAAGTTTTTTGAGAAAACTTGATTGCTAGGTGTATTATAAACGATCCTGAAGCTCAAACAACATTTTTAGAATTTTTATGTGGTTATTAACGATACTGAAGCCTAAACAACAGTTTTTAGGATTTTGTCTGTTTGTCTGTATCTCTGTTTATATGTTAGAGGTTGGCGCCAACTACTGAAGGGGTTTAGTTGAAATTTGTTGTGAAGTTTATATAGTAGTACCTTAGTCAACATTTAGTGTACTCTTTTCTACGGGAAAAAGTCTCATTCCCAAGGGAAAATCAAAAGTTGGTTCCAGCAAATATATGATGTCAACAGATGTCACTACGATTTTTTAAAGCCCACTATGGTTTGTTCTTTTCGAATCTATATATAAGGAGACTAATTGCTAATAGATGTCCTCAAGATGCAGTACGGTGCTTTATGTGGCGACAACTCGGTACGGATTCTGATAGTTTGTAGCGTCAAAATTTATATTTTTCAGTTGTTATTTAATTGCTAGACATTAAAGTGTCTAGACATTATACATGACGAGCCAAACGAGGCCCGATGACGAGCGTAGTTGTTCGCGCGAAAAGTTCTGCCAATTTTATGTCTCTTTTAACACCCAGACGTAACTATTATAATTTTGTTTCATATTTTTTTAATTTTTTTGGAACTTGCAAGCACGAGAACAATTTCAAGAATGTAAAAGTGATGCTAGATTGATTCCTAAAACTTATCTTCAATAATTGAATTTTTTTTTTCATCTTTTGCAATAGATGTCAAATTTTTTTGTATAAATATAATAGGTGTACTAACTGGTAAATATAAACTCTTTTATTATTCGCTTTTGGTTTCCCTTTTTGCCGAAAAGGTGACAAAAAAACAATTCTCGAACTTGCTATCAGCTGATCAAATAATCACATTTATTATGAAAATTAAAACGTCGATGTTCTTTTTTTTAAACCCGCTTTATCTAATGCAAATAAAAGCTTGATAGGCTAACCAGCATTAGCCATCTTTACATTTCTTCTTAATAAGCTGAAAAGTATCATAAATCGTACCTCTGCTAATTCAATCATTGGGGAAAACATGGCCGACGTCCCGAGTTGTCGTAACTCTCCTTACAGACACACTGTATGTCGAGTTCTTCGAGTACAACAAAGTTTGTATATATTAATGGACAACTGTATGTCGGTTGCTCTCGCGTCACCAGCCCTGACTCTCTATTGTTCCCGAAGGTAAAACAACGAACGTTGTTTATACTGAAACTTTTTCATATTAATTCTATGCAACCATAAAATATCATAGTCGTAATTTAATTTTCCTTCCTGATCTCGATTTATTTGGGAAAATGACCCTCACTGAGTAATCACGAAATCTCGGGATATAAGAAATCTATACTTGCAGGCGATTTTATCTATACTTCCGATTTTAAGGCGGACGAAGTTACGGGCAACAGCTTAAAAATTAAACACAGGATAAACACAGGCCTTGAAAAAAGCTCTCGTTTCGGATAGAGACTTTCCCTTGTCAAAGCAAAGCGGATAATAAAAAATTATCCTGAAAGTGATGAATAATAAATGTAATATTTTTAGAAAATGAAATGCTTCCAATACTGTGATGTTATTACGGAACGGATCCCTTGGAAATGCCAGATGCTGTAGCTATCCTGCCATGGGAACGAGTTGTAACGGCGGATAAGGTCTCGGGAGCAGCAGCCAGCTTCCATTATATACATGTGTGATATTTTCCGGAAAATTCCAATGTCTTCGATCAACTTAGTTTCGAGCGTGCCTCACATGATGGCTGCTGATACATCCGCAAGAGATTTTGACAGTTCAAAAATTCTAGACAAACAATTTTTGTAGTGCACAATTACATTTTGGTAGACCGTATATATTTTTATCTTTTATAAATGAGATGCCTTAGCAGACCTACAAAATTTTATATGACTGTTGATATAGCCTGCAATTGAAGATGATTCATTGCAATAATCTTTAGCATTAAGAAAGCAATAAATAAGAGTTGTAGTTAGTTTTTGTTATTTAAATGAACCAAACTCTTTTCCAAAAATTAGCTCAAGGTTAAAAAATTTTTGACAAAATTTTTTTGTCAAGATCATTGTTCTAACCTTCCCAGCTGCCAGAAAATTCACGAACTATTATGACCTGATTGTCTTCTTTGTAAAAAAAAAAACACGTTATAGTAAAACATGTAAGTTATGACTGGATAGAGAAATGAAACAAATAAGAGTACTGACTTGAAAACTACTTTTATTTCTTCACATAATCTCCCTGTACAATAAGGCACTTGTCCCATCGTTTCGCAAGTCCCTCAAAACTAGCAGCATAAAATTTCTATGGGCTGCTGTCTGAACCAGGCGGTGAATTCCCTTTGTAATGTTTGGAGCCGAACAAATGTAGGTCGCTTGGAGCAGGATAAGGGCTATACGGAAGATGCTCGAAAATTTCCCAGTTGAACTTTCGCAGCATCTCAGTTGTCTTGCTGGCAATATGAGGACGCGCGTTATAATGCAATAACAACACGCCTTTGATGAGTTCTGATTACTTCCGTCGAAAGACAATACATGAGGATGTTACAGTAGGATTCGGCATTTACAGTTTACTCTCGCTGCCGGAATGTGTTAAGCAATATGCCCTAGTGTTCCCAGAAGACTGTGAGCATCACTTTTCCTGCCATGAAGCTATACAAAGGGAATTCACCACCTTGCTCAGACGGTAGCCCAAAGCATTTTATTCTTCTGGTTTTGAAGGGCTTGTGAAACGATGGAACAAGTGCCTCATTGTACAAGGAGGTTATGTGAAGAAATAGAAACAATTTTTAAGTCAGCACTTTTATTTGTTTCTTTTCTATATCCATTTGTAACTTACTAACTTCCCCTCATACATAGTTGGAACGTTGTATATAACTTCTTTTTGCTTATTTTTCCAACAAGAGTTTTTATCATCTGAACTTGACCTATAATTGTTTTTTTCACATCTGGAATTGTTTAACAAATGCTCTTTCAACTCAATTGGATGGAATTTCAATGAAGCTCGGATTTGGGTTGTCATCAGTATTCGGGCACAGCATTTTGAGTCGTGTATGCTAACACAAGTTTGATTTTTGTGTACTGCTCACCTACTTAAAGTGATGGGACCGGGTGACGTTGAACTGAAGTTGCATACAATCTTCAAACTTGTGTACATGTTATGCTTTCAACATAAATTTCACATTTTCTTGTAATGAAGTTTATCAACAAAGATTATACTTATATGTTATTCTATTTTCCATCAATTAACTTAAGTATTACATACCGTGATTATTTTCTTATACGAGTGATCACTTACAAAGTCATGGCAACTATTCTTTTGCAGGTAAATGTGTTCTTACACAAAATTTCATAATATTCATATACTGTGTAATTTACCAATAATGTCTTTTACATGGCTTAATCAGGAAGTATTGTTGACAAGCGAGAAGAGTAAAAATAATAAAAAATTCATCTACTGACAGGACAAGTTGCCTGGTCAATCAATACCTGTTTCTGTTCCTATAGGGACCATCCTCTGTAGTTCTCTAAGCATTGTGCGATCATGGCACAAGAAGTTCGTACGAACAGTCGTAGGGCGTTTTATATGAGGCATGTCGGTACATGGTACTCGTCTAGTTCTGTATGGGTTAGCACGATCTCCAACAGCTTTTACAAGATGTGCGTGACATTCCCTCGCGTTTTGACCGCGAAGCATTGCTATTTTTAAGTATGCACGTCCAACTTACATCCATACTTGACAACGGTTGGAAACCAATTTATCCTCGCGCATCCCTTCCTCTTCCGTCCTCTACATCATCTAGCCGCATCAGTAAGTATCATACATCTCAATGTATTGCTGCATATAAAATATTGCTGCATATGTATCATACATCGCAATGTGGATCGCGATATGGGATTCCGCTGAAAAAGATAGTTGCCATGACTTTGTAAGTGACCTTCGTACATTCCTCGGTATCTTTGCCCTGAAATGTTTGGTTCCGTTTCTGTATATATAAGGTAAAACATATTTGTGGATATTTGAAACAGTACTTTAAAATTATGCATTTATTTTCGTCAGATTTCGATGCAATGCTAATTATAAAGCTCGAGATTTGCTTTCTATTATGCATATGTTTAAATCATTTAAGAGGGCCTCGAACGGCTAAGACCACTACGCACTTATTGTGGCATAAATTGATGGGGTTAACAAGGAGGTCCTCAAGGGTTACTAAGCAGAGCTATAGTGTGACCTGAAGTCTTATTTAGTAACGGCTGAAGCTGTGCGTCCCCTTTAGATTTTGATGAAACTGGTCTAGCTTGAATTTTCTCTTTAATTTTCTTCGGTCAATCCAGAGCTTTCGCAATCCGACCTCATTAGAGAAGTCATGACATTTGGTAAAATTACAGATATAAAAAATACAAATTTATCTTGTAGAGTTTTTTGCCAAATGCTTACCATTTATTTGTTAAAAATGAACATAGATTTTTACAGGCATAAAATGTTACCTTCAAATATTAATGCTCATGAATTTAAGTAGTCGTGTTTTTCTCTACGCTTTGTTTAATCTTAAGCTATTAAAAGAGTGTCTATTAGTCTACTGAAGTACACTATTCAAAAAAATAAGGGAGTAAAGATATTTTAAGAAAGAACACGTTTGGGGCATACCCTGTTAAACGTAACGCAGTGGCTACGTACAGTGCAACCTTGTACGCCTTCCGTTCAATACAAAGGAAATGGCAAGCTGTGCCGCCATCTGCCGACAGAATCAAAACAGTATTGTATGGATTCCGACATTAGAGGGCGTGTTTTGGCTAGCTGTTGTTATAGCAACCACACAATTGGCATGTCACGGTCGTGTGGATTTCAGATTTTCTTTTTTTCTGCTTTCTGGATGATTAGCCATTGTCGAAAGGAACCATGCCTTAAAGGTAAGCCAGCATTTTTTGAGCGTTCTAGTGTTGGATTAGGTTAACTGAGGTTAACTTAGGCTTAACCATAAAATGAGATCCCGTAACTTTCTGGCAGCCATTTCTGTGACCACTAAAATATACGGATCATTAGCCTCCTGTAACCGGCCGAGGGAAAACCAACTGCCCTCTGTAAACAAATAGGTTGGGTACGTATATAAATCGACGTCGCCGTGAGCGAAGCGAGGGAGCGTGCGCCGCGGGCAGGGGACGCTGGAGCGGAGCGATGGCGTCCGCGTACTAGTATTGTAGAAGGGGAAACCAACTGCCCCTGTAACCGGCCGAGGGGAAACCAACTGCCCCCTGTAACCAAATATGTTGGGGGTATGTTTATAATTCGGGGTCGCCGTGAGCGAAGCGTTAGCGTCCACGTACTAGTATTGTAGAAGTGGCGGCTAGTATTACGTCGTGGTCAGATAGTTCAATTTAACTAGATAGGGAAGATGGTAAAGTTTTTCCCAATTGACAATATTCATTCTATCCCATATTAGCTGCTTGAAGCTAAGATAAAATTGTTTAAAACGTTGCATTTTTCCACTAAGCGATGGGAATCTGCCATATTGCTTGTTTCGAAATTAGAGAAAGTTTGGAATCTGAACTGTTGGTAGATGGCGGTATAGCTAGCCACTTCCTTTGTATTAAACGGAAGGCGTACAAGGTTGCACTGTACGTAGCCACTGCCTAAACATAAAATATCATTTCGTGTAAGAAACTTTAAAATTCAGTAATAAAAATTAGAAAATGTAGATTAGTAAATTTTTATGCACCATTGTTGCATGTATTTACAATACATAATGCGAAATGCCTTATAACACTATGTATATCTGTCCAATAGGGAAAAAAGATCATTTGATGGCGGTAACGGCTGCGATCCTCTTAACTTTATGTGGCGGACCAAACTACTGTATATCGACCAGTGCATACAATGCATGCTGAATTTGATTTAAGCCACGGGAGCATGCTTGTCATTCTGTACGCTCGCTTCCCTCCTATTGGAGAACGAGTTTTCCACCAGCAGAGACCAAGCAAGTGTTATCGTTTATAAAAAAGAAACGCTGGCAATTGGAGCGTTCAGAATGACACTTAGGTCTGAGAATTTCGTCGTATTCCTGTGAGCCGGCCTACTATTAAATGTCAATATTTTGGCCTACTTACGTAGTCTAAGTCAGCGTAATGGGTTATTATTTTCGATCTTCATAGAACTGTCAAGACTGAATCTAAACTGGTCAGAGAAGAGAACTTGACTCCGCTCATCATGTCTCCTACCTATTTCTACCAGTTTCTATGTTCATATAGGACATCTGTTGGTGTTAGAAGTTCTCGCAGTCACTGAGCAAGAACTAACAAAGATAAGAGTTGTAATTTGAAATGGACTATTTGCTTGTGTATGGCGTTTATCTTACTTTCTTCGAACACTTAGAATGTACAGTCGCGCTTAGCTTCTGCTGCCATCTTCTATATCTGATCTGCTTTGAGCCTCCCAACAGCTGCGATGTCGTTGTTTCTGGTAAATCATGCTGTTGCTACATCGTTTGAACCGAAGACTTCAAGAAACGAAGTGTCACGATAATTGCGGCAAGAAAGAAAGTTCCCAGAAAACCTTATTCCATTTTGACCATTCTTCGTAATTTATGCATAATTTTGGTGATCACATCAGCATTGAATTGGGTTTTCTACGTTTCAGATGTCATTGAATTATATTGCGTAATATCGCTAAAATCCTCATTAATTTTATTTACCTTAATTCTACCTTCCTACTCATTGACTTGTCAAAACAAAGCATGCAATCTCTATTCAATGCTACTGAGGCGATCTTAATGAATAAATAAATAATTATTATTATTTCAAGCAGTTTAGCTACAATTTTAGATGGCCGACCTGAACGCGGAGTTCTTTTTCCGTCGCAAAAACACTTGAACCAGCCGTAAACATTTTCTGTTCACGGCTTCAGTTCCGTACATTTGGACCAGCATTACATTTTCACAGAAGGATATCGTATTTAACAATTGGTACCATATGTAAGTTGCATTTTAGGGGCAGCTACTGTCCTCTTGAATCCATTTCAAGAATTCATGCGGTCCGGTCAGCCTCGTTTGCGCGTAAAACAAACAACAGTGTTAAGTTTAAGCTGATTTTAAATTAATTTTATTAATATTATGATGAGAGCCACTTTTAAATTTGCGATATCATTATCATGTGTATCGTGAAATTGTTCTTCGCTCAATATATTTTAAAGATTTGTGTACTTTCGGTGCTGTTGTGCAAAGAATAATTAATTATGTCTATTTAATTTTTACTTTGAATAAAAGAAAATAAATTAATTTCGTTTCTTTGAGGGTGCACTATAGTTTAGCTTTGCCTACGTTTCAATTTTGACTTATCTTTTTAATTAAGGTTTCCTATGTGATCACGTGATTTCGTGCAAATCAGAAAGGAGGAATGCCATCGAGGAGGGCGGGAGGGTAGGAAGAAGGGGATCGATTTCGCTATTCCAGACAACCATTTAGTTGGAAACGAATTTTCTTGAATTTACATTGAAACGCGGACATTTCTTGGTGATCATCCAAGGAATGAGTGACAAGGCTCCTGTTTGCCAAACAATCAAGTCGACAACACGACGACGACCGAGGATCCAGAGGGAGGAGTTAACTGAATCTATCAAATATCCCGCTTACCCTTCCCTTCTCCTTCCGTTTCATACGTCTGCTTTCGACAACAGGTTAAGGAAATGGCTTGGCAATATTGTTGGATAACTAAACAGAATGAATATAAATTCAACCGAGATTTTGTTTCTTCTGCCTCCCAATAATAAATCGTATTCGTGAGAGCAGCTTATTGTCGCTACCAATTAGACAATTTTCAAATTGAGAATAAAGCTGCTAATAATGAAACGAATTTACGAGAATAGTAAGACTGGAATTATACTATCAACAGGTAATTACCAAAAATATTTTCTTAAAATCTACCATAATAGAACATTGAAAAGAGAACAAGGATTTTGTTTTCATTTGGCTTTCCTCTTTCTTTTGTCCCGCCAGATATTGTAATAGGTTGAACGCATTGAAGAAAACTTGTTTTTATTTTATGGTTTTATATGAATGAGCGCAGAAAATTACGGTTGTTGGATAAATAAAGCTTGACAACCGTAGTCTTTTCGTTTATCAAATTTCAGTAAAATTCTCGCAATTTTCCATGATGTTCACCTATTACTCATGAAACAGTGTAGCTCATTTTGTATATGATAACGAAAATTCGATAATGAAAAACCGCATAGTTAGACCTTTGACTGGAGCAATTCATATCTAATTTTTCTAAGTCATAAAGAGAATAGGCTGGTCTGGCAAATTTTAGTGACATTTTACACATAAAATGTATTGTTTAGCTATATTTTCTAAGGATGCTTAATGTGGCAGCGTTAAAGGAAACACTCATTTTTAAGTACAGCTTTATTATATGCCTATCGGAGAAACCATACTTTTCTTTATAGAAAATTAGCTGAATTTCCCGGTATTGCACGGGCTTCTTTTAACATTCACAATATTTTAAAGAAATTTGAAGTCAGCATAATTATTAATATTATACATATTTCTTTGACCTTTCGGTTCATATTGTTTGGTTTCCCCCTCCGGAATGAAAATGAACAAATGCTTTGGCGTCCTCACTCTGAACCAGCGGAAAATATTGAAGCACGGACTTTTTAATTATAGAAGGCTAAATCGTATAGCAAATACTGAATTTTTCTCTCTGGATATCGATGGCAAATCCTCTTTGCTCACATTTACATTAAAAAGAAATTGAGCATTTTTGACGTAACGATAAGCCACCAGAAATAAATTAAAGATACCCACTATTTTAATGGAATCCGAAAGGACAGAAGCACTTTTCCACATTTAAATCCTGAAAATTAGCTCAAAAACAAATTGCATCTTGCAAACCGTGACAGACAGGTCAATATAGAATATGCAAATCACGCCACAAACCTTTCCACAAACCTTCTGTTCTGGTAATTTCTTGAAATTTCTATATCGATAACATCTTATTCAACTGGGATTAAAAGGAGCAATGAAGCTAAGATGACATCACTTCACAAGAGGATGGCAGAATACACATTTCAGCATGATGAAGCTCCTCCACAATTTGCCTGACCACACCTTGATACTTGAATTCAGAGCTTCCTGAGAAGTGGGTTGGATGAGGTGAACTTGTGCCATGGCCACCCCGATCACCTGATCTCACCTTTACATTTCATTCTTTGGGGACACGAGAAAGCTGTTCTCTACAACAATCCAACTGCAACACCAAAAGATCTCGAAGATCGCGTTAGACGGATATCGATTCTGATGTCCTGATATGGCAGTGCAAATGGAAGATATTTTGAACATATCCTCTGTTGCGTGACACCTAGGTTTGATTGTTTGTTTTTGGTCTTTTTTTTTCATTTTCTAACAGCCTACATATTTTTATCTCCAGATCTTTATGCCATTTAAAAAAAATTAGTTGACCTTCAAATTAACTTGAAAACTAGTGGCTCTCAAAAAAGTAGATACACTTTTAAAACAGTGCAATTTTTATCTTAAGCGTTTTCGGTTTTGCCATATTCAGCTGCATTACTTAAGTTGCCCTGTGTCCTACGGTGGTGACTCAAATTAAAAGCCTGTAGCAGCGAGCATGAACACTGCCAGATGGTGAACACCGCCGGATGATTGTAGTCCTAATCAAGAGCGACAGGGCTCACGTAACAATTTGTAGAATAATCATCAATAAGTCTGCTTTGACTGCAGAAAAGCAGTTGGCAGCCGAAATTCACCGCCTTATAGGTGCTGCTTAAGGTGAAAACTGTCTGAGTTAGTCAAAATTTATTAAAGGGTAAGTATTGAATGGTCTTATGGGGATTTTTGCCACGCCAACTCTGAGAATTTAAATCATTGATGAAAATAGGAAAGAAAATTCAACTGCCTGGATTTATTTAGTGGGAGGACATCTTTGGAGTACGTCCGAGGTCTGGGCAGAGGAATCGATTCCGGCCATTGTTGGTGAAGGTGAGTGAACTTGTTCAAAGCCAACAGATGCATCATGAGGAGGTGGTCGTTGTTCTGAAGAATATCAGTCAAGGCCGTGACCATACACTATTCCGTCAGCACTTGCAGTACTGTAAATGTGTGCACAATGGGTACCGCGCTGTCTCATAATCGAAGACCATTGATATTTTGGCACCTTTCTAGTAGGGTACAGTTTTGATCTTTCGCCACGCGAAATTTATATTTTAATGTTCTCCTTTATTCATATCAAATCAATAAATTAAAATATATAATATGAAATAAAAAATAAAGTCACCCATTTTGGCTTTATTTATTCTTTATTTATTTTTTATTTTTATTCCTGTTGTATATTTTAATTTATTGATTTGATATTAAAAAGGAGAACACTAAGATATTAATTTCATACTGAATACTCTTTCGCCTTGCGAGTTTCATCTATTTGGCGCAATGAAAAGGAGCTTAAAGAAGTGGCGTTTTAGGTCAGTCACAGAAGTCAAGACTGGCTTCGCTTTCAGCAGACGGATTTTAAGCCACTTTTACCCGGCGGCTTGTGACGCAGTGGAGAAGTGTGTCGCCTGTGGCATGGGCTATTGACAAGTATGTCGTTTTCTTTCTCCGCATTTCCTCAGCGATCGTTTTCATTGAACTGCTCCTCGTATTAAAACCTTAAACATCGAACATTAAAATTAACCTGAAACGTGGAAGAGTATTTTTATTCAGAGGTCAATTCAAAGTACATTCTTGATAAGAAATTAATAAATGAAAACTGGAGTTTATTCTCCATGATATTACGTACGTGAAAAAATGGAAGAAAGAATTTTGGAACAATGGAAAATGGAAAAAATCCAGATTGCAGAATTTTTCCGTCCATTTTTTAATTAATATCGTGTATATCCTTGGATGTTAACAGTCCTAGTTCATTTCCTTTGCTTCAGGATTCCTAGTATTGTAGAGAAAAGTTCTTTCTTTAACAAGGCGGTCAAACACTTTTGTCTAAAACAAACATTTTCTTCTAATGAAGTCTAGGGTTCAAAAATGTTTCATTGTTTCGATAGACAATTCTAATCCTCAAGCAGAAAAAGTGAACGAACCTGGTGGTTGGTGTCTAGAGAAACAATAAGCAAGAAACGTTCTTTGATTAAACATTTCTTTAGTCTTTTCTGAGGTGGTTATGGCTACGTGAATTCGTTCTAGGGACCACGTCCTCTGCGAACTCAATGGATGTCTCAAATGGACGTCACTGTTTTGCGCAAATATCATCAGAAAAAGAAGTCTAGAAGTGCCATATCAGGGGACCTTGCTGGCTAAGCGATTGGACTTCCCAGTCCTCTTAAAACATGTAGCATGAGTGAAATGTGCTGGTGCCGCATCATGCTACCACATTTGTTGCCTTACAGCCAACAGCACCGTTCAGGAAGAGTCTCCTCCAAGAACACTCAATATGTCATCCCATCCAAGCGATCAGGCAATGGGTATGGCCTAATCACGTTATCATCCACAAAACCTCCCCATACGTGACACGAGTTTAATACAAGAGCGCCTCAGCAATGTAATATAATTTGTGAAAGTTAGACATAGCTTCACGAATGAAAGAGGTGTCATCGGTGAACAGAACAATTAAAGGGAAATTATGCTGGACAACTGTTTGCTCCAAAAACACTGGGCAAATCCCAAACGAAGAGGTAATCAGCAACGTTCAGTGGCTTCATCCGCTGATGGTGAAAATGATGTAGCTGGTTTTTATGCAGGACGTTCCAGGAAAGGTTACAATGCGTTCTAATTGTGGAACGCCTATGCTTGTTGCTGGGTAATTTTGGATTCGTAAATAGAATGTCTTCCTCAGCTTCAGGCTGTAATCTGGTTTGACATCGGCCTGTGTCATGCATCTGCCTTTGAAATGAACCGCTGTATCTGAGACGCTGATGTAAACGTGTAAACGTGTGATGGCAAGCGCCGATCAGGGAAGCGTTCATGTGAGAGAGGGGCAGCTGCTCCTGCATTTCCATCGGCTGCTTAATCCGCAAGATGCATGTTAGCCATTTCAGCTGTTTTAAGACATTCCATTGTGTACTTCATGTTTGTAATCATAGATCCAATATGACAATGAAGACGTACCAAATGCATACTTAACTTTCTTTTGTAAGTGGGCTTACCCAGCGGTTCAAATCACTACTGGCTGTAGGAATAGGATACCTATTAACAAAATTCATGAGAGAAAATGAAGGACTGTTGCGATAGCGCAGATGGTAGAGGAATATTCATCGTGATATTCATGGTCCCTGATCGAATCCAGGTAGCGGAATTTTTCCATCTATTTTTGCCTATTAATATCTTTGAAGGGCTGTTTTTGCGCTGAGTTTCAGAATTATCTATCTAAACAAGGAAACATTTCCGACCCTCAGTTCATTGGTAGAAAATGTTTCTTTTTGGTCCACTCTAAAGATTTTGACCGCCTTGTATACATATTAGACGATTTCATAAAATAACAAAATCCCAAATAGGAGCCTTCTCTCAGCAACCAGTGGCCCGATTTAACGAAACCTGAATCATTTTATTACTTTGCCCATTTCAGGGGTAATTTTTTTTAATAATTTTTGTGCTTCTGTGCATCTTTTGTTTTATTAAATCGCTTCAGTTAAATTTACCGTAAGTTAACCAGAACAGTAATCGGTCATTTTCTTTCAGAAAGGCGTATTATACATTGCGCTTTCTCTATGGTAGACGCCAACTAGTGCCTACTGTGAGTAGTTTCTACAATAAACGCATAGGCTACATGAGATAAAACTTTTGAAGATTGTTTGCAATTTGCTGAAAACTATGCATGCTTATGCTATTAGGTTATTAAATATTTGATGAAAAATAAAAAAGAAAATTCCTCAGCCTGGATTAGAATCAGGAACCTTCTGCTCACCGTGCACCCGCGCCAACCAATTGCGCCACTGTGGACATGGAAGTATTAACGCTATCTACATGTCCTTAGGGCTGGTTGGAGCAATACCCAGACTGGGACTATCTTTCCTATTTTTCATCAATTATTTAAAATCTGAGGTTTGGCGTGAGAAAAATCCTCTTAGATCATTCTTTACTTATTAAATATTGTTAAGGTACAAATCTTTTATGGACACCCTATCTATATAGATTGTGCATAATGCTAAAAGTAAAAATTCTATAGTTCACTAAAGGATGACTAGATATAATAACAGAGTTCAGGAGATTAAATATAAAATGATAAATATCCAAGCACGGTTAGTTAACCTTTCATATTTACATGTGGCCAGATGCTGCACAGTCGAAGAATTTTATTTATAATTCAAAATTCTGCCAATAAATAATTATGCTAGCTTTTATAAATTTAAATCCATCAACTTTAAGGAATATTAAAAATTTATAAAATAAAATTTATTTTAACTTGGAATTAAAATGGGAATGACGAATGTGCACCTCTATACAGATGGTACGTCTTTCCCCGCAACCCGCTTAGCTTTTAAAACAGCATCTGTAGCTCGTGGTCTGTTTTTTTTTGCATCAGAGCTCATACCCCTACCCTCTACTGCCTTATTTGCGAGACACTCTCTCTCTCTTTGTATCTCATTTTTTTTTTATTTCATCCTTTCAAATTCTTGGCGTCGTTTCTCTTCTGAGGGAAACCACCGCCCCAACATATCAAGTAAATTGTTCACGTTTTTTGATACATTTGCAACACAATCCTATAAATCGTGTTTTCAAATCTGTTTTGCTTCTCGGAAAAAGTGGTTAAGTTTTTCTGTCGCACTCTTCCATCTTTAATTATGCTAGCAAATTGAAGCAGAAATTTTCATTCGTTTATTCCCTTAAAAAAAATAATTTTTTTTTGGTTGCGATAATTATTAAAATACATTTCCTCATGGAACAGAAGAACATTGGCAAAAAGGACTAATTAAAGTAATTTATCATATAAACAAATCAAATAAATATTCCCATTTTTTTTCACTATATAGGAATAACAAAAAGAAGTGTGATAAAAAGAATTTATGAACACAAATATCAAATAAATAAAAAATGTAATGAAAATAACCAATTGTTTTTATATAGAAAAAATAAAAATCTCAACATTGACTGGGAAAATATAGAAATGGGGAGGTTGCATGAAATTTAAAAAAAATTTTTTTCGACAGTTTAGATCAATAATATACCGGTATGGGTATTCTTTTTTTCTAATTGTGTGTAGTTCTTTTTAAAAAATTATTAAAGTTGACACCACCAAAAACGCTACGTCATAGCTCAAGAGTGATGTGACGTCACGCGCCATGAAACATTTTTGTGTGCCTAACATCTTTATCTATGATCTGTCTGTAATAAACATGTATGCTTACAATTATTATTTCATTCCCATGTATACAAGCACTAAGTATAATAAGACTTAATAAAGCATTCATAAGAGCACCAAAACATCACTAGAGAAGAAATAAAAATAGATGAAAGTACTGAGGAGCGATACTCGGTGCGAAATTAACGTCGGTTTCCATGACCTCGTACTCTTGTGTTATTCTTCGATTTTGAGCTAGCCGAAGAAGGAATGTACAAAAGCATATGGGATACAATTAGTTTTTTCGTCTGATTCTTCAGACGTAGCAAGACTTTGATCCGATTAAACTTTAAATTTCGCCTGGTTTCGATCACTTGTTCAAGTGTATTATTTACTCATGGATGTATACATCTTATCTTTGTTTCGGTGATTATCGACTATAATCCTGAATTCCACAAGGAGAAATATAGACATGAAAATAAGTGATAGAAGGACTCGTTTTTCGAACAAAATTTCGTGAGCTCTATTATTTTATCATAGATATTTGCGTTTTCATCTCTTCCCGTGGAGGCCGAGGAGGGGGGGGGGGCAATCGAAACGTCGGCGCTATGCCTTCATATGGTGCTGTAATTTTTAAATTATATCTGAAATATAAAAGACTTTTCGGGAGTTGGCAAAAAATTGTATAACCAGCAGAAAAAATAAAAGGGGAAAAAAGGTGGATAAAAGTAATAAGATAATATAAATAAAAGACTCTTTGACCACACACAAAAAAACAACTTTTTGTTGTGGTCAAAGAGTCTTTTGTTTATTTTATCTTATATCTGAAATGAACGATTTTATTAGTTCGAGGAGCTTTTAAACAATCTGTTTGACTTGTGTAGTATCAATTTATTACTGGGTGGTTTAATTATGCATTAAATGATGCGAAGAAATAGCGATATCGCTAAACAAGATGGCATTTAGGAGCTATCCCCTTTCCGCGCATGCGCAGTGGCAGAGCTGATCTACAAAGGCGTGTATTTCAATGGCGTGTGACGTCACACATCGTTTTAGTTTGGGGGCGTGGTTTTGCATTTTTAAAGTTAAATTTGATAGTTTTTTTATTACTTTTTAATGGCGATTTTCATTTTCATATTACCGAAATCTACATAAAACAGGCCTTCTTTTTAAAAAAGAAATTCCATGCAACTTCCCCATTCTAGAAACAGAAGAACATTAGCAAAAAAGACTAATTAAAGAAAGTTATGCTATAAACAAATCAAAACACTGTCTAGCCCAGCAATCCTAAATATTAGATAAAAAAAGGGAAATATTATAATTATGGTTTGTATAATGATGTCCTTTTAATTCTTCTTCTTTTACTATATTAATTTATAATAGGCAGTGGCTACGTACAGTGCAACCTTGTACGCCTTCCGTTCAATACAAAGGAAGTGACGCAGCTGTCTTTTCTCAGTAAGTATCGCCATCTACCAGTAGCGTCTAGTGATAGCGCTTTTCCGTCACAGCTCTATGCTCTTTCTACGAGGAGAAGCCCGAATCAGGGGAATAATGGCCACACAAAGACAACAACGAAGCACTTTTGTGAGAGCATAGATTACACTGGCACTGTTTTGTGTTTTTTTTTTTTTTTTTGCTCGGAGTGAATTTTTTTTTTAAAGACTGGGGGGCTGCGCCCCCCAGACCCCCCTCTAACGAACTGATATATACCCCAACCTATTTGGTTACAGGGGGCAGTTGGTTTCCCCCCCGGCCGCTAAATCTTTCTTAATTTAACCAGTTGCACTCACCTTTGAGATGGCCTTTTTCCTGTTGAACGAGATTTCCACGTTCCTCCGTTGATGCATTTGTATGTGACATCGTAGTACTGAAGACGATCATTAATATAGCGCTTTATTCCTCGTTTTCGGGCACATTCAAGTGAACGGGAACAATACGTCCAAAGTTGAACAAACTCTGTTTTTTCTAACTCTCTAATAAATAATTGCAATGCCTCGTACGAGTCAAATTTCATTCCTCGTAGGAGCTTCGACGTTTTCACGGTCGCCATTTTGAATCACGAGCAGAATGAATCACGTGACACAACTCCATCTTTGGACTGCAGCTTATCACGTGACAAATCACTTGCGTCACTTCCTTTGTATTGAACGGAAGGCGTACAAGGTTGCGCTGTACGTAGCTACTGCGTTTATGATATTGTTATTTTAAATAATCACAACTTTAGATATAATGATGCCTCTTATTTTGTAACAATGTTATGACCATGCTATGATTGTAACAATTTGCAGATGAAAAAATCAGATGATGTAACAATGTTTCTTGACAATACTATAACTATTTAAATTTATATTCTTTAAACGTTTGCTGTTGAAAAAATCAGTTAATACTTTCAAAAAGTTTATACCTGATGAAGGTACTTGTAGAAAATGACCGAAGGCCTCGTGTGTTTTTATGTGATGTATTTTTATTTCTCTTTCTTAACCTTGACACATCACTTAAAATATTCTTTTACTTCTTTTACTTAAATGTTTTTATTTATATGAGAATCGATCGTATATTCATGGAGATATAAAGGTTTCTTTAAAAAATCGAAATGTTTTCCTAAGTTTTTCGTTTATAACATGCAGAGTTTTTAACCCAATGCAATGCCATTTTCAGAAAACTTGACAAACTAGAAAAGAGACAAAACGCTGCAATCAGAATAGAAAAATCTATCTTCTATCTATATATAAAGTCTGTCTCAAAAGTATAGAGACTTTGCAAAAACTGTCACATTATCACATCAGTAAATTATTTGACCATACCAAATAAAACACTATTTATTCACACTGTGAACATGATTATTGCATATTTTCAAAAATAAATAGCTTTTCGTTTTTTTACAAAAAAATATTTTGAAATAATCAGTACAAAAAAGTGTCTCAAAAGTATAGAGACTCACCTAAATAAACAACAATGTTCAAGCCATGTTCAAATAAAGTTACCATTGGACTTAATTACTTGCAACACTTTCTTTCATTGATAAGATCAAGTTTTGAAGAAGACTTGGATCCAAATTAAACCAAAACAATTTCGATTTCACTTTTCAATTCTGCAATGTGTCATCTGTCTACCATTTGCATAAATTTTGTGTCATCACTGCCCAAAGGTTCTCAATAGGATTCAAATCCGGACTTTTGGCTGGCCACTTCATCACATTGATACCCTGTGCTTCAAACCACTGGTTTGTTGACCGTGATTTGTGTATACGAGCATTGTCCTGCTGAAAAATGCCATTGTTCCCAACCAAAAAAGACATGAAAGGTACCAAGTGGTTTTCCAGTGTTTCTTGGTACTTTAAAGCCTGTTTCACATTACCACTTTTGCGAACGAAAATCGGACGACAAAATTTCGTACGGCATTTTCACAGCCGGATGTAGCTTTCACATTACATGCGAAACGACCGACTGTTGGTTGCCTGGTGCATACGATGCGAAAATCATGCGTCCAGTTCGATGATCTTTTTCGCATCGGACCGATTCCACCATATGCGATTCCATATTCTTTTCAGTTGTAAATGACGGTATGCAATTAAAGAATTTAATATTCTTTGCCTGCGTAGCAGAATACACCGCCTTGCAAGCAATAAACGTTTCTTTCTTAAAATTAATGGACGATGATCGTAAATCACGATACCCGACAGACATGGCAGACATGTTTGTTTTCTTTGCGCATTTATTTGCGCATGCCGACGGCGCTGTCAATGTGAAAGCAAACTGCGAATTTCGGACGCAGATTCGCAGACCGTTGTCGTGTGCCAACGAGATTTCTGCCGTCCGATTTTCGTTCGCAAAAATGGTAATGTGAAACAGCCTTAAGGAGTTTTGTCTCCCAGTAAAAAATGCCAAACTGGTAGTCCCATTGAAGGAGAATCCACCCCACACCATCACACTTCCACCGCCTTGCTGGTTGCTATAAAAGGATTCTGGTTCCTTCTTCAAATCATGCCAGTAAAATGCATTTCCTTCCAGGTTCCACTTCTTTTCAAAAAGCCACTCATCTGTCCACGACATACGCTCCCGAGCCCATTCCAGTCGAACTCTCTTGTGCTCCTTGGTTAGACGTGGTTTTGTCTTCTTCCTGGAGTAAACAAGTACAGGATTTGCCTTAATTCTTCTGTGTACAGTATCTTTGGATATTTGTCCACCCAATTCACGCGATATTTTCCGTAAGGAATTTGTACCAGTAGCAGCAAGCCGAAAAATCTGGCGCACATCTCGTTCAGTCGTGCTTGTTGGCCGTCCTGTTCTCTTCTTAGCTTCACATATCCGTTGCTCTGCAATGATTTTGTGTACAACAGACTTGGATCTTCCAATTTCAGCAGAAATTTCTCTAACTGTCTTGCCATTTGCTGTCAACCTGCAGATTTCACTTATTTCATCTTTAGAAATGTCTTCTCCACAAGGCATGTTTATTGTCACTTTTTATTATGCAGGAATTAAATACAAATTATAACTTATTTTATAATTTGGACTATTCCAAAGGGTAAATTTTATTTAAAACAGGTTATGACCATTCAGTTTGGAGGTGAGTCTCTATACTTTTGAGACACTTTTTTGTATTGATTATTTCAAATTATTTTTTTGTAAAAAAACGAAAAGCTATTTATTTTTGAAAATATGTAATAATCATGTTCACAGTGTGAATAAATAGTGTGTTATTTGGTATGGTCAAAAAATTTACTCATGTGCTAATGTGACAGTTTTTGCAAAGTCTCTATACTTTTGAGACAGACTTTATAAAGAAGGATGTTTGTGGGTGGGTTTGTGGGTGTGTTTGTTTGTTTCTTATACAAATCTACAGTTTTATTCCGATCTTGATGAAATTTTGCTTACTTGACCTTCAAAGTATGAGGAAGGTTTCGAAAAAAATCGATATTCATGGTTATGGCAAGGCATATTAATGAGAAACATTTCATGACCAAAAATTCAAGGCAAAGTTTGTGCAAGAATACTTCACAACAATGGTATCAACACGCAATTCACAAACACTCTGCACGGACTAACAATATATATCTTATGACCAACAATGCAAGGAAAAGTTTGTGCAACAATAGGCATCAACAATGGTATCAACACGCATTGCACCAACACTATGCAAGGATCAACAATATATATCTCATAACCAACAATGCAAGGCAAAGTTTGTGCAGTATAGATAAATTTCAATTTGTAACAATGCATAGAATTCCTGTTATTCAGGCTTTTCTTAGAAAAGAGAGTTCTTAGTACTTAACAATTTCTGGAAAATCTTTAAAAATGATCAGTAACTGGAGATAATGGAGAGTTAGCAGACTATTGAGAAAGAGTGGACAGACGACAGAGGAAGCAAGACCTTTAGCTCCGTGCTGTATTGAGCAAATGGCAAGCAAGTAAATAGGAGAATCGGCGACCGCTAGACAACATAAAATGATGAATGTCCAAGTTTTGCTTTAAGACATCGAGAGAAGAAAGGTAATTGCAACAA
>JAHWFO010041446.1:865201-883195 GCA_023313115.1 Rhysida immarginata | reverse complement strand
TACCAGCTAGTAATGATATAAACACCATCATGTGATAAAATTTTGGACATTTCTTCATCTATTAATGAACATTTGTAGCAAACTTTTCATAATAAATGGGGATATTGCCAAAAGAATTCGGAAAAAAGGCAATAGTTAACATCACCCTTTTGTAAATGTTTATTAAGAGATACTGAAGAAGAAGAAACGTATTTTTATGGAGACATCTCTAAAGAAATTTTGAACTCTTCAGAATTTAATCTCTACTCTAAAAGTAGAAATCCCTATTCTCTTTCTCTCTTTTATTATATTCTCTATATCATCAGGTTTCACGTCCTTTTCGCCTGACATTTTATTAAAGTTTTCTTTTCAGTAGAGACAAGTAATGTTCCTTTCCTGACTTTGCAATTTATCTTCTTTTCTAACGAGTTCAAGTATAGGTTGGACCGTCCGTTGTCCATGGCAACTCTTGAAAAGAGGTTCAATTTTGTGTGTGTGTGTGTGTGTGTGTGACAAGGCTTTGAAGTCGTTTCGCTCAGTCATTAATTCGAACTATCGCACCCTTCCCAACCCTGAACAGCACTCGATGTTTCACTTTGAGAGTATTTAACTAGGAGTCGAAAGATGTGGTTTTGACAGACATTGAATCATTCACAATGTTCACACGACACCGAAATGGATTTTCACGCTCCTGCTATTCTTGTTGCCGAATAGTTCACTATTAGTTTACTTTTCTCTTTACGTATCCTATGGTTTGGTCTATAACAAATCCTATATGATGTATCTCATAATGTCAAGTAATAAAGTGTAAAAGAAGCTTTACTCTGATTCAGCACCACTTTAGAAAATAATAGAAAATAAGCCTCTTTTGAAGGGATCGGTAGCTTGAAAAGGTCATTAGCCACATTTAGCTTTCTGTAACCCTTTGAAATCGTTCAGAGAGTACTGTTTAAAAAATTAAGCGTTATCCACATAGAAATTGTTGTGCTTGCGACGAAAATCAGTGATTAGATATCTGTGCAAAAATTGTTTTAAGGCTAAAAATGTAATTGTACAAAAACTGTTATAAAAATAAAAAAGATAATTAGCAAACCATGGAGTTTACGCATTTTCCACATGCACATCAATTATAATGACTAATCATAATAACGAAACGAACTAATTTGAGTGAATAACCTTGATGATCCAGGCAGCCAGATGATTCCGACTAAATGAACGCAGCCTAATTATCCAGTTTTTGTGAATAGTAAAAGAACAGTCCGCCTTTAATCCTATTATTTGATCGACCAAGCTTAATAGGAGGTTACTTGAAAGCCGTGCGCTCTTTTGTTTGTGAAGCAAGGCGAGTGTCACTATGTTAACTGAAGATTTTGTATGCCACAGCAATGTAATCTATCAATCTTCTGTGCATATAATAAAACTGTAACGTGTCCGTGGTTGTTCGCGCATCACGCAAAAACTACCGGACGGATTTTGATGAAACTTAGTATGGTTATAGCTTATAGTCAGGGTCTTCAACTAGGGTACTTATTTTTGCGTGAAAATGTCTCATTCCCACGGGAAAATACCTAAACGGTTCAGTGGTGTGGTAGTTAAACTTGCCAACAGATGTAGCTACGAGTATGTAAATTCGCGCAGCAGTAGTTAAACTTGCCAACAGATGTCGCCAGATAGGAGATATGCCTAGAGTCCCTGTAAGTAAAACGAGTAATGACACTCCATTCTTTCCTATGGAAAGCGAATTCAGCCAATAAGAGCCGTTTATCAAATCACGTGACAACCCACAAAATGGATGCTCTCAGTATTTACAGGTATTCACGAACGTCGTAAAGAATGAATTTTTATGCTGCTAAAACGGTAAAAACGGTGATATTAAAAATATCAGATTTCTCACTTTCTTTATCACTTTACAAGTTCTTATTTTTAGTTGAATTGACTTTTTAAAATAAATTTGTAATAAAAAATTTAACAAGCCGGCTTGGTGGCCATGAGCGTTAAGGCGCAGGTTCGAGTCCAGCCGAGGGCATAGATGTTTTTGTTTGTTCCTTTCATTATCATCCTTTCATCATTTTCATCCATACTCTGGAACTAACAATTCCAGTTTCAAATTTAATCAGGTATATACAGATTCTCTCCCTTCAAATTTCAATTAACACAGTGTTAATTCACGTGCTCTCTAGATAGCCAAAATCGAATAAGAAGAAAATATTTAACAGAAGTGCAAACTTAACAATTTGTAATAACTATTGCTTTCAAAAATTAAAAAAAAATACAGCCTAAGCATTTGTATGGAATTATTGATTATGTACTGAGCAAAGTGAGGTTCAAAAAAGAGCAGTTTTTCTCATGGAATTTTTCGGAGAAAATCCATCTCACACTTAAATAAATTATTTTTTAATAATTTTTATTTGGTAATGAATTTCCATACATCTTTAAAAACAGAATTATTTTCCCTCGTAATTACTAAAATTCAATCAAATTTGCAGTTTTTCCCATAGGAAAACGTTATAAATGGCTGCCATATACACCCAAAATGGCGGCGTGTCATTACTCGTTTTACTTACAGGAACTCTAGATATGCCTTTTTTATATGCCTTCTCGAAAGAGGTCAAATCTTTATCAGGACTCAAGAAATCCTTAGAAAATTAGACAAATACGTACACAGGAAACAAATGGAAGTATGTGATGGTTTTAGCTTAAAGGGCAACTGACATCAAAAATTTTTTTTCGCTAAATCTATTCTTTATGGACTGCTGAACATTGCAACACATTTCATTTTTTTTAATTTCCATTATTTTTATATAATAAAAGCATTTTTCGGCACGAAAATGAACGATCGCCGTCGCCATCTTGATTCCGGGTGTGACGTCAAAGGCGAAATTCGTTTTAAATTTCTGCATCAGACAATACACATATATAATAGGTTTGCTGGTGAAAAAACGTGTATGAAAATGAATTTGATCACATTGAAAGGTTGAATTTACAAATAATAGTTAACCCTATCTGTATGAAACGATGACAAAAATTTTAAAAAAAAATTACCTAAAAAGCGATTTAGGAGATGGACGACTGTTATAGAGATTTTATTTAACGTTTTAATTCTAACTTTCAGTGTTTATGCAAAGAAAATACTTATGCATAATTCCAGGTGACTACTTCCATATTTGTAAGGATGAAACGTTTAAAAAATTATGCCTTGATGTCGATGTTTTGTTTATAGCCGCGTACGGACTGAGCGAGCAACCTCTTGAGGCTGCCGCGAGACAAAGCAGCCACGCTTTGAATTAAACTGCATAATCGGCTGAGGCGCGCGGGAAAGATGGCTACAAGCCGTCCGAGCATTTAGCGTGGCACGTCCTGACTGAACGAATATATTCCAAAACTACTCACTCAGTCAGTACGCTAGTACAGAAAAAAAAAAAAGAAAATATTAATTAATCCACTTCGTCTTATCAACCTGTGTATATAGTTATGTTTAGTTGCGTTGTTTTTGACATAATTTATTGGCCTACCACTCTCTAAGAGTGAAGGCCTTTGTTTTCGTTTCAGAAATTCAAAATTTTTTTTTTGCTGAAATCGACTTAAAAACTCATGATTCGTAAAGATATGTTGAAATTTTGAATAAAAAATTTTCCGTCTGTACGTATGTATGTATGTATGTACGTATGTGACCAATTTTGTTCAGCTAACTCCTCTGAAACTGCAAATAGTCGAACCAAATAAAAATTATACATACTTAGAGGGTTCCTTAAATTGTGCCTTAGCGTATATTTTATGTCAATTGGGTAAGCCTTTTTCGAGATAATAATTATTTTTAAAAAATTAAAAAATAGCTGTAGCGTTCAAACGAGCGAATCAAACTCAATAAACTCGACAAGTACATACTACTCTCATTATGGCGAATTTGTTTTGTAAATTACTTGTTTGGCTGTGATGAGCCGTTTTGGAGTTATTTACTATCCCCTCTCCCAAGACCACCCCCGTCAATTTTTTTTTTATTTTTTATATTTTTTTTATATTTTTTAGAAATTCAGACAGTGGGGTTCTTAAACTATACATTGACCATTTTTTATGGAAATGGGGTAAGCCTTTTTAGAGAAATTAAATTTTTTTTTTTGAAAAAATGAAGAAATGGCAGACACATTCATTTCAAAGCTCCAAACACAATATAAACGGCATGAAGAGCTTCCTCTTATTGAAAAATACAATTTTCTTTTTGACGTAAAATACGTCTTATGTTTCGATACTGGGATGTCATGCTTAAATCGTGAATGTCACGAAAGTGTTGATCACGAAAACCTTAATAACGTCAAAACTATTAATGATAGAAAAATGAATGATATTGCATTCAGTAGTATATAAAACAAAGCATACTTTAGACTTTGACCAAGTGCATTCAAAATTTTTTAGGGCACAAATAAACTTTTGGGGGCAGCAGTCCTATGGAGGCATTGTTTGTGTCTATTGAAAAATATTGGATTTTTTATTTTCTGACTTCGGATTCTTAAAGACCATTGAAAAGTAGAATAGGAATGCCTGTAAGACCCACTCTCTACCTCTCTGTGTTCATCGATAAAATTGGGTTCAAAATTTAAAAGTTCAACACTTTTAGGGCCTCTATCTCCTAAACGGTTGGATCAATTGAAAAAACACTGATAATAAAACATTTCTCAAATATTGTGTACAATCTGAATGTACCACTAAAAATAAGGGTTCCTATTTAAGATTTCAAAGTTAACCCCTCCCTCAGCCCCCCCTCACAAGGGGGTGGGGAGTAATTTTTTAACTAATGAATTTCCCCCGTGAAATAATTCATTTTAGGTTTTGGATATTGTTTCGTACAATGCTTTGTTTCCGAGATATTCACTTTTCTCAAGAAAAATTCACTTTCCTTAATTTAAAAGAAAAATAAAATGTTAATGAAATTGTTAATATCTCTGAAAAATTATTAATTAGATTAGATGGAGAAATTTTGTTTGACGAAGGTGGCAACCCTAACTCTGGAATTGAAACTCTTTTTAGGAGGCAAATAACGAACAACAAATTTTCCTTTGCGTACTGGTTGTTTTTTTTTTTTCTTTTTGTACTTTAACTGCAGTATTTGTACTTTTTTTTTGGCTCTGTCTTTCTCCACTCTGAGTTCTACGTGAGCGGAGCCACGGACACAACTAGCACCAAATATTAGACTTCCATCTATTTCCATTCTATCTATCACTTAAGTTTAATTAACCTATTATTGGAGATCTTTGCTGCGATTTTTTTTTCAATTCTACTTCAACATGTACATTTATATACACTTTTCTCCATTAAATAGTTACTAAACCCAATAACTTCTGTACAGATTGGGACAAAATCCGACTATTTATTGGAACTCGTTCGTATTAATTAGAGAAATAAAACTTTCTTATATATATTAATTAAATCGACAATTATTTTTTATATACATTTTTAATATATTAAATTAAAAACTTTTAATACATTAAATTTTGTTTCTCAACTTAAGAATAGTTTATATTTAGTTTTTGTTAATGATAATATTTAGTTCTTGTCCAGGTAAGAATAAGTAAAGTTATTTCGAAGAAATAGTAATTTTGTTCGGTCTTCGGTTATTTATTAACTTAGATCTACATAAATTAGAGTCCGCCAAATTAAATGATAATTTCAAATTTTGTTTAGCTGAAATTCTTCTTTCGATGTTTATTTTATTTTATTCTCTTTTCTCTTTCTTAGGTAAGTTGTGCTGAAATTTTTTAAATATTGCACCATCATGCTGTTAACTGTCTTCCAGTTAGTAAGTAATTTATTTTGTTTTAAGAAATTCAGCTCTTAATGAAACGACTGATTAGAATGGCTTTTCTCTTGTTTATGTTTGAATTTACTTACTTTTTTATTCACCGTAACATTAAATAAGAATAATAAATAATCGTACACCTTTACGTATATTTTTTTTCTGTGTTCGACCATGTAGAGCTTAAATGCCATCGGAACTAAAAACCGGGTGTATCTAAGAGATGAATTTAATCTGAAAAAAGGTGCATGCAACAACAAATTAATGCATGTAGGCCTAAATTTAAAAACATGTAGAACTGCTGTCTTTTTTTGGATACATAAAATATTCATGGTCAAACTGAAGCTCTTTTCATAAAACAACATTACAAATAACGACTTTACGGACCATTTAGATAAATATTTTCAGCGGTTTTTACAATCTGCGTTCGTCTATCTGGTGATGCTCTAGCGTTCGAACGTTTGTGAATTCTATTTTTGCTACTACATAGATAATGCGAAAAGTCAACCGAGTTCAGAGTTGACCAAATTTGGCCAACTGCTCCTGAGCCAAAAGGTATTCTCATTCAGAGGGCATTTAACGCAACACAAACCCGTCTGATGGGGAACAGTATGAAAGACTGTAATGTTTCTACTCATCAGTAGTTTTGGATTTGTGTTCTCTGCGTGCATATTTGTGGCTTGGCGATTGCAACCTTACTAATAAATTGTATTTTCTAATTTTTTCTTCGCCTTATGATAACTAAGGCAAAAGGTCTGCCTGATTTCATTGTTGGCCGTAATTATGAAGACTTGATATTTTAATTTAATACTCCATTAATTTTACTTAATCAATGAAGCAACAAAAATACTTTTTTTGCAAACACTTATCTTTAACTTAAACCCTTATCACAATAACAAATAGAAAAGAGAAGGAAAAATTCTGCGACCTGGACTCGAACCAGTGACTATACCTATCGCTGGCACCGCTCTTGCCAATTGAGCTACCGCGGATATGAACCGCCAGGCTGTTACAAGATATCCAATTGGAATTCCATGAAGCAACCAAGCAGCTCAATCGGCAGAGCAGGCCCCGACTGGCAAGTCGGTAATCATCCTTACCCTTAAACCATCAGATAAATTTATGAAATTTAACTCGAACAGAAAATAATAAATTTCTTCAAACATATCACAATTACAGATAGAAAAGGGAAGGAAAAATTCCGCGACCTGAATCTGGAACCTATCATGCTCGAATTTATTATTTTCTGTTTGAGTTAAATTTGAACGTTAACATGTCAAGATAAAGAATTTGACGAGGAATTCATAGAGAAGAATTGTGGAACGTTCGACGGATCTTGTACCAAATATTTTGACGATGCACATTGTTTTATTCACTACTTACTCGTACATATTATGTATTAAAACTACTATGGCGTATCATATTGAAATCACATTATTTTTCCCCATATCTCCACACATACAGATCAGTTATAATTCGATGGATAAGTCCACCTTCTCAATAGAATCTCTCTTCAGCTGTATGCGCTTGCGCTTAAAATGTCAAATGTCGCATACTTAATATTCAAAATTAATCGATTGGTGGAAAATAAAATAGGACAGTGATGAAAATGTATTAGTAAATCTGAAACGATTATGAATCTCAAATAATGAAAAATATTTTCAACATATATTGTTCTTTTATTCATTATTAACTTTTATTTTAAATAAAAGTAGAAGTGTTTAATCCATTACTTTAAGTTATTTCTTTTAAAGAGTGTGGAGGATGGGGAACTCACGACATGAGTTATACAATAAAAAGAAGGCTGGAAACAGGCCAAAAGGCGGAAATCACTGCGATTTTGGCAGCCGATTATGACGGACCTGAACATTGCTTTGTGTTGCGTGATGTCAGGAAATATCACACATGAAGTTTAGACGCCGAACCTCTTCCTTAGACTCATAACGAAGCAGAGAAACGAGCACCCAAACAAAAGACATCTTTATATGCATGAAAAAAATAAGGCAGTTACAAATAAATTAATAGCACAACATAACGATATAACAATTATAAACGAAATATCAAACGATCATGAGAATCAATAAATGTAACAAAAGGCTTCTAACCACAAAAGAGAAGAGATAAGATAAGAAATCAAGAGCAGAAGAGTTAAAAAAGAAATTCTGCGACACAGCTAACGTAACCCTTTATTAGAATAGAGTGAAATGCGTACGGTAAACAGAGGCTTAAAGAAAAGTGAAGTAGCGGTAAGGATGAGCGAATTATACTGACTTAGGCATACATTCTTAACGGGAAATCGATAGCTACTCTTCGCCCAGAGAGGAGGAGCTGAAATGAGAGGCGGAAGAGGCAGAGGCAAAGGGGAAGAAGGTAAAATTCTCGGTTCTTCCCGGGGGATTTGCTCTCCTTGAGTGACCCGGTAACTCGGTGCTGCACTCCAGTTCCTCGATGCTGCTCGCTTATCCGCGACGGTCAGCCTCACCATCGGATCTCTGTCTCTCTGTATCTCTGTCCGTCTATTCTTAAAATAGAGAGAGACGATTAAATACTTATCAGTCGGCCAATCGATAGCCAATCCCTCAAGCATTTTATGTTCAAAAGACAAAGAATTTCAAATAAGCCAATTTAACGTGACTTTCTTCTCCCTGTAAGAGTCTCGAGTGAGAAAGAAGCAGAGGCCAGGGGATATTTAAACATGGTCAAGGAGTCAAGACTAAACGAGAGGCCTTCCGCCGAGATTTTTTCGCCAAACCGTAATATTTCCAGTATTAGAATAAGGATGAAAAACTTATTCTAGAATGCCCAGAGAAAAAGTCACGAATACTACTAAAATTGCTACAAAGTACAAAAACCAGCAGATTTGAGGTAAACAAAGGCTCCACTTAAATAGTATAATCATATGGATATTCTCAGAAAGAAAAAAAGAGGGAAGTAGCATCACCACCAATCACAATAAGTGTATGTCTTAAAGTATTGCTAATCTTTAACTTAAATTTAAATGAATTTAAACGCTGTGAATGAATGTACGGTGAACTCCGAAGTGGGTGGCCTAGTGTTCAGTACGAGTTGCTATCAACGTTGCCAAATCATCACTGCAGAAGTGTACTCTTAGCAGTTGAAACGTGTGCAACAGACACTGAAGTAGAGCATTGGTAATCGCAAGAGTATAATGCTCCTTCACAACAATGCCAGGCCGCATGTAGTGCAGATGGCCAGAGAAGATACCATTCTGCGACTTGGTTGAGAGACAATGTGTCATACATCGCACTCCCCAGACCTTGTGCCAACAGATTACTACCTCTTTCATTCCCTGACAATCACCTTCGTGAGAAATGTTTCACAAATGAGACAGATTTGCAGCAGGCCTTCTTTGCGTTCAAGAACATCGATTTTTACCGCAAAGGTATTGGACTGGATGCCTATGGGGATTACTACAGTGTGAGTATGAAATCGCGCACATCAAAGTTTAATGGGCCGTAATTCAGTGAACACGCATTGAGTTTCGATTTCCTCCCGGTAGATGGCTGTGCAGATTGTTTCGAATTAGAGTGTCTATAAGGCGAGAGTTTCGACAGCTCAGCCTGGATTCTGATTGGTTAACGCTCCGGATTGCATAGTTTTCCCAAAATAGCGTGCTGTTTGAATTACAGATATAGAGAAATCAGTAGTTTTCGTTCCGTCTTTCGTTTGGTTGGGCATGTTTCTTAATTTTTGCTAATAAAATTGCATTATTAAAGTTTAAAAGTTGCAGTTTTATGAGATTTGCTTTAAAATTAACGATTGAAGTGGCGAAGAGGGAAGGGAAAAATATTTTTTCATAAAAAATTATTTATTGTTTTACTGTTGTTTATAAAAACGTTAATCTCACAAAATAAAGTGAATTTTAATGATTTAATAATAGATAAATATTTCAAGGAATGTTAAAAAATTATTTAAATAAAAAATTTATATATTTTCTTTAATTTATATAATTTCATATGGGCCCAACGAGGAAGATTTTATCTTGAAAACTTTAAAACAATCCGTAAAACTAATAGTAATAATAACTATAGGCACAGCCCCATACAAATGAAAAAAAAGACAAGTAAAACAGAAAGAAGAGAATAATAAACACACGCTTGTCTTCTGTAAACCAGAAAGCGAGAAATTACATTACACATCATCCACAAAAACCTACGGCCCACGTAAGAAATAACATAAAACATTTAATTAACATCGCAAAGAGTAACATCTAAAATTAACAAAAAAATAAAAATTAAAAAAAAATAAGCTAACTCAAGTAAAATTATTTATTACTTTCGTTTATCTTAATAAATAATGATTAAGTACTGCAGTTATACTAGAGGAAAAGGAAAAAGGGTAGCAATATTTTCAGTAGCTCTTATAAAAATATTTAGATATTTGTTTAATTTTTTTTCATTTCATACACTCACATGCCAAAAGTCATGGGATAGCGATGGACTATTTTTCAAGTGGCAGTAGCATCATGTACAAACAGTATAAATACGCAAATCAGTGTCAGTAGGTTTAGTTACACTGTCATGAGTAAGGGGTGAGGTGTTCAGTGTGACAATGGCTACACGACGAGAGCTATCCGAGTTTGAACGTGGCCTGGTATGTGGAGCACGACGTATAGGTCATTCAATATCGGAGGTGGCTCAAGAATTCCTCCCACGGTCCACAGTTTCAAGAGTTTAACGAGAGTACCAACTTGACGGCATTACCTCCCACCATAGACGACGCATTGGGCGACCACACATTCTCAACGAACGGACCAACGGCATCTGAGTAGGATGGTCACTGATAACAGGCAACTGACACTACGCCAGATGACATCACATTTTAACCAGGGTGATACTAGAGCTGTACAACGAAATCTGGTGTCCATGGGATATGGAAGCAGAAGACCCACGAGGGTGCCCTTGCTAACAACACATCGACTAGACACGTGACAACTGGAAACGTGTGATCTAGTCTGATGAGTCTCGATTCCAGGTGATACGAGCTGATGGTAGGGCTCGAGTGTGGCGCAGATACAATGAGGCCATGGACCCCAATTGTCAAGCATGCACAGTGCAAGCCGTTGGTGGCTCCGTAATGGTATGGGCTGTTTTTTCGTGGCATGGCTTGGGTTAAGGTAGACTGTTCACTGACTGGCCAGCGCTATGTCCAGCTGCTTGCTGACCATCTGCAGCCCTTCATGGACTTCACATACCCTGACAAAGATGCGATTTTCCAGGACGACAGTGCACCATGCCATCGGGCGATGATTGTTTGCGATTGGTTTGAGGAGCATTCGGGGCAGTTCCAGCGCATGATATGGCCACCTCGATCGCCAGATATGAATCCAATTGAACACATTTGGGATGTGCTCGAGAGGTCTATTCGTTCACGGGCTCCTGCACCTCAAACAACCGTGCAGTTGTGGGAAGCTCTCCAGTCGGAATGGTTGGCAATGTCTTCAGATGTCTTCTACCCACTTCTGGAATCAATGCCACGTCGCACTGTGGCACTTCGCCGGGTTAGAGGAGATCCCACACATTATTAGGTGCTATCTTATGACTTTTGGCATGTGAGTGTATAGCAGCTTCCTAAAAATATTTTTTTAAATTGTTATTCATTTTTATTTTCTTGCTGGAAAGGTCAAAAAGCAATTATCCTTATTATGGGAATTAGGAATCAATGTTTTTGTTTTTTTTATGCTGCTCTATCTAAATAATATAAAACACCAAAGTAAAATTACAAATCTTTCTGTAGGAGTCGAGAAATTACATTCAGGGTTAATCCGCATTATTGTATATAGTGTTGCTTTTATTTTACGCTTTTCTGTCATTTTTATACAATATTTTCTTTAATATGAGATAAGGATATTTTATTAAACAATTTTTGTAATTCCTTAATTTAAATATACGTGTTTAATAAAAGATTAATTTAGCAGTCTGGAAACCGTTTATACACACAGCTATAAAATTTGCTGTTTATATGGCTAACGTTGAAAAACATCGCTTACTAAAGATTAATTCTTGCAATCTATCTCTTGAGTCCCTTTAAAGCAGCATCTTACCCAGAATTTTATTTGGGGGGGGGGGCGGGTGTAATAAAATTTAACACCGTCCATACAAATTTGTTACATGCGGGACCCCCCTCCCCGCCGACCGCCCCCGTTTAAAATGTTAAACTTAATATTTAATAAACACATCATATTTAAGTAATGTAATATATTTCAAACGGAGAAAAATTTTGGAAAATGAAACTTGAAATTTAAGTTATTTTAGTTAATTTGTAGCGTCAGTTTCTATTTAATCGCTAGACATTGAAGTGATCAACGAGGCCCGATGAGGAGCGTAGTTGTTCGCGCGAAAAGTTTTGCTAATTTTATGTTTCTTTTAACACCTAAACGCAACTATTATAATTTTGGTTCATATTTTTTAATTTATTTGCAACTTGCAAGCACGAGAAAGTGACTTTAGAATAATTCTACGATAAAAAGAATAAATAATAGTTATTAATTAAAAATCAAAAATAACTAGAAAATAAAAAATAATTATTATTTATTATATTCCAGGGTTTTTGTGTCTCGTCCTTCTCTCATATATCGTCTACGATGAAAAGAATGTAAAAATGAATCTAGATTGATTCCTGAAACTAATCTTCGATAATTGACATTTTTTTTTCATCTTTTGCAATAGATGTAAAATTTTTTTGTGTATAAAAATAAAATGCGTACAGTCTGCTAAACATAAACCCTTTTGTTATTCGCTTTTAGTTTTCCTTTTTGCTGAAAAGGTGAAAAAATCAATTCTCGAACTTGCTATCAGCTGATCAAATAATCACATTTATTATGAAAATTAAAACGATAATGTACTTATTTTTCAACCCGCTTTATCTAATATACAAAAAAAAGCTTGATAGGCTAACCAGCATTAGCCATCTTTTACATTTATTCATAATAAGCTGAAAAGTATCGTAAATTGAACCGCTGCTAATTTAATCGTTGGGAAAAACATGGCCGACGGCCCGAGTTGTCGCCATTCTCCTTACAGGCACTCTATTTTGAATGTATTTCAATCGGTATCAGTGATCTCGTGCTCAGAGAATTTATTTGTAAAGCTCTTGTTATTCAAGGCGGCGGCATGTCGTTTTACCAGGAACAGCGAATATTCATGTTGGAGTGTTATTTTCCTCGAAAGTCATATTCTCACGCCATTGAAGAGTTCCCATACAGCATATTCCCAAGAAATATCCTGATGCAGCAGTACCCAATAATTCAACGGTGACACGATTAGTTCACCATTTCAGGAAAACTGGATCAGTAGCTGACCAGAAAAAGAGCTGGTAGGCCCTTTATTTTGGACGATGAAAATCTGAGAGAACTTGAATTGAAGTCTCTGCGTTCGCCGACAAAAAACATAAGAAAAATCACAATGGACTGCGGGATATCGCAAAGTGTAGTGATCAGAGCTTCGAAAAATATATAGTTCACGCAGTTCAGGAATTGAAGCCTCCTGATCATAAAAAACGACTGCTGTTCTGTAGATGGTTTCGCTCTTTCGTGGAGGAACACTGAATTACGAAATTAGACCATATGTTTTTTATCGATGAGGCGTGGTTCCATCTAAGTGGCTATGTCATCAGCCAAAATAGCAGAATTTGGTCAAGTGACAACCAACATGGTCTCCACGAACTGTTTCTGCATTCGCATAAGCTTGGCGTGTAGTTTGCTATATCTCATCGTCAGATTGTAGGCCCAATTTTCTTTGAAACCACTCTTAACAGTGAGGTGTATGCAGACATCATTACACAGTTCATTTTGCTTACGTTACTCCTGGCTCCAGCAGCACGGTGCGAATTGTCACACATCAAACAGCATTATTGCATCTTTTTGAATGAATTTTTCGATCACACATCAAAGTGTATTTGGGGAAATTTGAGCTTGGGTCCACTTGTGCCTCCTGTGACGTGGAAGTTCGTCAGTCCATTGATGTTTTGGTTGCTGTAGTCCAACGCACACTGTAGTGGAGACGAATCATGACTTATGGAGCAGCTGCCCTCATTAGGATTTTGGCATCCACCAACGGGCCGTCCTGTCGAATTCTGGTCGATAGGATATTGAGCATGTGATGATTACCCTCGGTCCTGATTCACTGTTCCTTGTTTCGATGATTGTCTGTTATGTCGAATAGAATTGATAAAGTTATTATATAATTTGGGCATATGACTTGCCTGTTTAATGAGTCCAGATGTGTCTTATATCCTTTGCTGGAATATCGGTCCTGCTGGCCGGAGAAAGTTCTGTCAGTTTTAGCGGAGCTGCGATAGAAGGGCGTGAAGTCATCCGCTAAGTTCCCTCTCTTCACCATGGAATTGTAGAACACACTAGAAGCATGTTGTCTTCTTTTCTTTGGTTCTCCTCGATGCCTTTTACGAGATTCAAGAGCATCTAATTCCACAAAATCCTTTGAAGAAGAACTGGAAATAAACTCATTTATTCCTTCCGCGGGCATGACTTCGTCTATCGCCTTCTTCCATAAATTTTGTCAGCTCCGAGAAGAATTCAGAATCCTCTCTGAATTTGCTTCGCTTTCGTAGCTTTTTATGCATCGAAATACTCGCCACCCAATCAGCTCCCTCAAAGCTCACGCGCTCATGGTGCATTCCACTTGCCTTTCTGGGTAACGGGTTATAGCGCTGCTTAGTTTCTCGCTCATTCTGGCCGCATGCCAAGCCGATTTTGCATATTATGTCATCAGATGCAATTCTGCCCACCTGCTCCATCTGTTGACCTGACACAACTTCATTGCTCCTGTTATGTCATCAGATGGACTTTCTCTTACTAGCTCCATCTGGTGGCATGACAGTTACTTTTCTCAAAGGAAATATAATATGCAAAAAATTATAAAACTATGTTTTTAATAATTAAAATTAGTTTCATATAAACTTTTTTCACAAACATAATTAAAAAAAAAATGAAATTGGGGAATGAGCACGATTTAAACCATGGAGCTGACTGGGTGGCGAATGTCATACTCTCTGAATTTGTAAATATACATCAATAATCTACATAACTAAATTTAAATGATTATACCTCGTTAACTAATGCCCATTAGCATGAGTTACTTTGCCGTATAGTAGTCCATCGCAATTTCACAAGGACAAGCAGGTAAAACAAGACTTTTTTTTCTTTGTCATTCCGGGCCATTTTCCACGTATTTCTTCATTCAGCCACTGAAGTTGATCAGCATAGTGCCTGCCAATTATGGTTTGACCCAAGGTAATCTAGAATAACAGGTAGGTCCAGTTTGTCAGAAGTGCTTAACGCGCATGCGTATTGTGACGTCACTGGATGACTTATGGCTTTATTTCCGGCGTGTGCGGTAGCCATTATTCTGGTCACAAAAGAAAACGTTTTCACGTAAAAAAACAAAACTCTTACGTTGATTTCTGAAGAAGCGTTTATTTGTAAACTTACTATTTTATAAATTAAAATTTCCTAATGCCTGCATAAATGAAGTTATTAAGAAATAATATCGAAATTATCATCTGTCTCTTAACTGCCAACGGTTCCGACGAATCAATTTCGAAATCTTAACGAGGAATGATAACTAGGCCTAATGATAATGAGAAATACGTTATCGTCCTTGTCTCTGTGTTCGCTTAACTATCCGCACATTGCGCGATGAGTGAACATGAGACCAAGGTAAATGATTTTACATTTTAAAGACACCCACTCCCCTTCTAACGAACTGATATATAACCCTTTTTCTATTTAGTCTCAGTAAATTTCACTTACCTTGGTCGCATGATCAGTTATCGCGCGATGTGCTGATAGTTAACATCAACCCTGTGTTCACATTAAAAAGATAATACCTAAGTACATTTTACAATAATTATAAATTACGTAAGTCCCTTCATATAATGGCATTATTATTTAATTAAAATATATAGTATAAAGAATGAGAATTGTGAAGGAAATGAACGAGTCGTCAAGTGTGGCTATCGCACGACTGCTTTCATTGCCGCCATGTTTTAGTTTCTGTTGAGGTTTCGATTTAGCGGGTATAGGTTTCGATGTATTCCCGTGACGTCAAAATACGCTTGCGCAGTATGGCAATTTTTACTACTTCCGGCAAACTGACCCCCACCTTGTTCTAGATCACCTTGGGTTTGACCTTTTGGAAGCTATTTCAATATTTTCTTTGAGTCTCAAAAAAACTGATGCCATGACCTTAGCAACTGATACCATTGACTTTGCCTTCTTTGGAAGGGGAAAGTTTAAGTGTTTCCACTGTCTGAATTGTCCTTTTGTCTCTGGAATATAGTGGTGGATCCATGTCTCACCCATTGTCATATTTCCTCAATAATTCGGTTAGATTTTTCTTGAAATGCTCCAGACAATCTTCTATTGTTATCTTAGTCTCCACAGTTTTGGCTGTTGAAATTTGATACCGAATGCGTTTTCGCTTCGGTATCAACAAACGCGGCACCCATCTCGCAGAGACCTTAGACATGCCCAAATGTTGACTTATAATATGGTAAATCCATTCAGTTGAGATGTCCATAGTCTGAGCAAGTTCATGCACTTTTATTCGGCGATCTTACAACAACAATTCATGGGCTTTGCCAATCATTTCTTCAGATGTTGCTGTTGACGTACGTCCAATGCGAGGGCCGTTTTCCACGCTCTCTCTGCTATGTTTAAAAAGGGCTGCACACTTTTTATTGCTGAAAACAAAGGAGCACATTCTCCCAAAGTGCCATCCATATTGGCTTTGATATTGGTTGGAGATGAATCCTTTTGGTTAAATATTTTATCAGCGCACGATGTTCACCCCTTTTCTAATGGTCACAGTAAAAGGCTAAGAGGTGATGTTTCCGAGTTATGCACTTAAAATCGTAACACGCGCTGATTAGTACTCGCATGTGAGGACTGCTACGATTTTGAATGCGTAACTCGGAAACCACGATCAAATTTTAACGGTGTACACAGCTTTATGTACCCTATTATTCCTTCAAAATTCATTATCCTAGGCGTTACAGAACCTGAATTATTAACCTGTTGATTTTAGTGGTGGCATTTTTATTTCTGTTCATATCTCAGTTATCATTCAAATTCGGACCCATGTTCATGTGAACATTTTTGCTTAGAATCACCCATGCTACCTCCACTAAAAGTTTTTTACATTGAATTTGAATCACCCTGTATATGTACTAGAATTTTGAGTAAAACCGCCTTTCTTTTGTTCATGCATTTGGTCTTAAACATAAAAAAAAAGCTTACTCAGAGGACTTAACCTTAATAAGTACTTTTAAAAATATGCTACTTTAAGTAAAGAGGAGGGATTAACTTTGTTATATTGGCTCATTCTCAAAAGATCACTAATCATTTCAAAAGTCTAAATTTCAATGTATTTTATTAAACTTTTAGTGGGTAAATCTTTCATTTTGACATCAGTTGCTACAGTTGTTATAGAAGGTGGTTCGAAAAGAACTCTGTTTCGTAATTTTACTGTAGGGAGCCTAAGGACTTATCGTCATTAAAATGGTGTGCATCTGTGCATGTTGTCGACACGATTTTATTCCATTTGTCCCTTGTATTATCTGTTTCACACTTGACTGCACTGCACTTGCCACCATCGACTGCGCCGGGTTTGGGCAGAAGTAGAATATCGTACTGATACATTAACTGTGTGTCACGCGAAGAAGCCACATAAAGCATCATTCAGAGTTTCCTACGAGTATACATGTAACTTGTGTTTACAGTGTACGCACATAAACAATGAATTTTTGAAACCAGGATGTATTTTTTCAGCCTCTATATAACATGTTAAGAACCAGTTTTAAAAGCAGGAAAATAAAATTTTGTAATCAATTTTTAATTCTTCAGAATATTACAAGTAAATGCATAAAATGGTTCAATGCCCCACAATAATACTGAATTAAAATGATATTCAATAACAAATTAAAATGGCATATAGTAGAATAAATAGAGTATATTGTATGCTCGTTTTGAAGAACTGAAAAGCTAGGAAATTGTCTATGATTCCACAATTATGCTTGAAATCGATTATATGCTGAGTTTAAATTTCCATATTTAAAATTTTAATTATTCAATATCAGCCTTGCATTAGGTTGATAATAAATTATTAATAGGAATATTGAGTATCAGCAATACGAATTTTTTACATTTTACATTTTTTACATATGATGTATTTTTTACATACTATTAT
>JAHWFO010041446.1:752625-851739 GCA_023313115.1 Rhysida immarginata | reverse complement strand
GAAAAAGGAAAACTTAAAGATTTTACATGTCGTGGACGACTGCAAAAAATTGAATATTTTGGAGTCCATGGAGATCTTGAAGAATCACGGAGACCAACTAATGAATCATGATAATGGACCTTTAGATTTAACAGTATGGAAACCCATATTAAACTTTGTAAAATAACTATATTCCAATTCTGATCCAGGAGGAACTTAGCTCTCTACTAAGTCCGCGGTTTTAGAGCCAATCGGGTTCTAAGTTTTGTTGTTAGTCTTTTAAATTTTGGAAAATCTCTCTGATTGGTTTATTTCTCTTATAAATACTTGTACAAATTTTGTTGTTATTTGATTCATACTGAAGATGGCTACTTAGTAGCCGAAATGTATACATCTATGAGGATTAAAATCTCTTTTTGTGGAAAAGTGGTATCCGCCCTTCATCTGTGCACAAGTATCCACAGTTCGACAAGGTCAGTTAATTATATTGTTTATATAATTTTAGCTATGGCTAATTAATGTTAGGCCTATTGTTAATACTAGCTAATTAATATTAGGCCTATTATTATCAACAAATAATTGCTGTTATTAACTGTTTACAAACGTCTCCGGTTGAAGTGCGAATCAGTATCGAAATTGTGACGTCATACTTTGCAACCATTGTTATCGGGTTATCAGGGAAGCTATAGGGCATCGCATTTCAGATACGAATACGAAAACCAGAGCGATAGTAATTGTAAAAAAAAAAGAAAATCTGTTGTGGGCACCACGTGATTTCCTTGTACGCCTATTAAATTACATTGGCCGCTTTCACGGTCAAATAAACGAAATTCGTTTTAAACGAAGGCAGAAAAACGAAATAAACGAACACGACACAAGCTGCCGTTTATTAGTTCGTTTATTTGCGCAATTCCGTTTTTCTAAGTCAAAACAAAATGGAGGGCCAAAGCGAGCCAATACAAATCGTCCAAATAGAGTGTGGGAACCGGCGGAAGAAGTCGCGATTGCCAATTTTATTGTGGAGACTCAATATAGTTAGACATTGGATAATACATAAATTACAAACAAACTCATTTGCTTCGTCCTTACTCAAGGAGGCGACCATAGCCATGTTTTAAACAACTAACTCCCTCTTTAGTCAGTTTTTTTAGATAACCGTTTAAATTGCTAGTGTTGATACAGCTTTCAGAGTTTGAGCCATTTAAACGGTTTGTTTTCAAACAGTTTTTTCGTATCGTTTCAAAGCATGAAACCAGCCACTGTTTCTTTGTTACTCGTTTTTGTGCAACAATTACTTATCTTCATTGTTTCCTTTCTTAGACGAAACAATCAAACTCTGGCGCCACAAACTGCTCCTTACAATCAGAACTCCATAGACATGTAAGAAAATCTGTTGTGGATACCATTAATACACATTTTTAGCCCAGCAGTCCTAAATACAAAATTTCAATATTCTACGGCTAATCGTTTTTGAGTTATAAGATATACATACAGATGTCACGCCAAAACTAGTCAAAATGGATTCAGGGGATGGTCAAAATGAATATTTCCAGTTGAAATCTGAAAACCGAAAGTTTTTGCGATTGCAATACCTCCTTTATTTCTTACAAGGAAGTAAAAAAGAAACAGTGATAACAGTGCTTTTTGATAACAGTGACAGCGCTATACAAGGGCCGTTAGCAAAATTAAATGGTACTGCGATATACAGCTCCGTATTAAACTGTTGAAACGGAATCTTCTGTGTTATATCATGGATGAAGAAATACAGGATGGGAAACTCCTTTGTTAAAAGCGTGAGTTTTTTTAGTGGCGCCCTCGGACGATTTGCGGGCTCAGTAGCTTTTTTGACGTCGTTTTTTTTAAAAAAAAATATAGGCGTGTTGACATAAACCCTTTTACACGAGTTACTTTTAGAGGACCCCCAAGTTGTGTGTTTAAGCTCATCGAAATCTAAAATCTACACCAATCTTTCTTCTTACACCGTGCTTGTAATAAGTACAACTCTAACATGGGGAGGACACAACCTCCGTCCCATCGATTTCGATAGGCTTACACATACAACTTGGGGATCATCTAAAAGTAACTCGTTTAAAAGGAGTTAGGTCAACACGCCTTCGTTTTTTAAAAAAGTGACGTCAAAAAAGTAATGAGCCCAGAAATCGCCCGAGGGCGCCACTGAAAAAAATTCACGCTTTTAAACAGTATTCCCATCCTGTATTTCTTCATCCGTGGTTATGCAGCAGCTCCTGCTTGAGGCGTAATTTTGATAGCAGATAGGCCTACCTCATTCTATCGGCGCTTAGCACATATTTGTCGTGGTCATTGTTTTTGAAGATCACCAGAATTAGGCCCGCTTAGAGTTGGAACAGAATCGACTTTCAATGAATTTCTGTTTAATTGACAATGAATTTATAAGGCAGGATCGTAGAAAACACACGCTTCAAAATGAATTGAACACACGACGCTGTTCGCATTTGGATAAGAGATCCCTCACTGGCAAAAGAGCTATCCTTCTTAATCGATTCTGGTTGTAGCAATCTATGAAATGTGAAGTTTCTATCGGATATCTTATTTAAACATCCAAATACAGAACAATTTAAAGACATTCTGATAGGAAACAGGATAGCAAACTCTTGCGATTGAGGGGATTAGAGGACCAATTTTCAATCTTCCGAAGCATTTTTCTTAATAAAATGTTAGGATAAATCGAAAAAGTTTAAATGATATATACTTCATTAACGTGGATTAATGTTATGAGGCAAAAGAAATAAAATCGAATTTTTCTGTGGAGTTTACCTAGGCAAAGGTGAAGTTTTCATCATTTAAAATTACATCAGCGTCACATCTAAAACTCCTTGGAATGTGTACAAGATTTCCCCTCATAGTGATTTGCAACAACGATTTTTCTTTCCTAACATTTATGGGAAGGATGTTTTTAGCGATGAAAAGAACATTTAGACGTAGTAATTAGATGCGCCGGCATTTCATTTCCCATTTCGCGCATGTTTGGAAAGATTAGTGTGAAGGCTGCATTCATTTACTTGCAGTTTTCGCTATTACGGTATCTGAAATATTATTGTAAAATTAAGAAACAAATTTTTATGGTCTTTTTGTCAGCACATTTAGAAATCGTTTTTGCGAGTTATATTCTTGTTTTCTAAAAGACTTTAGGAACTAGAAGACTAAAATAAACGAACTGGTTTGAAACGAGCGTATCAGAACAATTGTCATAGAGTGAACTTAAGTCGATAATGCAGCGCTCTAAGAATATTTATGAGAAGTAAAAACAGATTGTGGTTTAAGAATATTTATGCGATGCTTGATTGAAAATAGTACGTTGTGCTTGTGCTCTTAGATCCTGGTCATTTCGTTTTCCAGCTGCATAAATGAGCAAGACGTCTTTTGATCGATAGCGCTGCAGATGAAGTGTTTGTGCGCCGTGTATAGAAGGAAAGAAAAGGGGAACGTTTGAATTCTGTCGCCTCCTCTTTTGCCTACCCCATCTCCAACCCCACCTCTTTCGTAAGCCGTTCTTCACGGTTCCATTTCAGTGGACGGTGGCTTTTATTTTCGGCTTCCTTTTTCGATTCGATTTACTTCTCTTCTGTCGCTAAAGGAAGAGAAGACTTTGAGATGAAAGGAAACCCGGCGAAGAAGGCTCCATTAGATCTTGTAACCGGAAGAAAATAATAGCCACGATTGGGTGGAAGAAATTTATCAAGCAAAAAGAAAAAGCGAATGCTATCCAAGAAAAAAAAAATGCTGACAGCGCTTTTATATTTTTCTTCATTCCATGGTTTGTGGCATTTGTATTCGTTCACATTCGTTGTGGACCGAGAGATTTTTGACATTCAGTCAAACCTCAAGGGACAAATATCCCCTTTGCCGAAGTGGGACATTCCCTTGGGAAATAGGATTCTCTCCCGATGCGCTCTCTTTTCCTTTTCATGGCTTTCATTCCCTGGCTCTCAACTCTCTGAAAACATTCGCCAATCCTTACGTATTGGAAATGAAAACAAGATTATTTTCTGGTTTATTTATTGCTGTTTTTCTTTAATGTTTTTTCGAAGCTTTAAATCAAAATTCTTTCCATTTATTCCTAACATTTGCAGTCGGTAATTTACCCTGTTTGAAAAACATTTAATGTAAATTAAACTGTTATGAAATGGCCGTTAAGGAGATAATGCGTTTAAAGTGATGTTAATCAATACTTTTCAATCAACTGTTTTTCCAATAAAAATATTGAATCAATTTAATTGCAAATTTATTGGCTCATTTAATGCTAAGAAAACTCTTAAAACAATAAATTAAACATGAACATTTTTTCACTAATATTACAAATGTTAAAACAAAATTAAGTTCAAGTTAAGTTTTCAAATTATTACAAATATTTAACCTCTAAGTTGCACAAAATTAGCCAGCTAAAAGATCCAGTTGAATCACCGACAACAATCTGTATAGTTTACAGTTTCTTCGGCGAAGCGACTTGAATGCGTAATTTAAATTTAAGTTCTTCTCAGACAGTAAGATACATAATAAAATTTATATTACAAATCTGTCGAAAATCTTTTCAACAGTTTTTTTTTTTTTTTGTAGAGATAATGTAGTAATTGATTGCCTATGAACACTAAGTGGACAATTAATTGGTAACATTTAAAAGAGGTTGGCCTGACGGCCTAGAAAACTGGTTTCCAGTTCTACAGTCCGTCTATTAAAACTTGGCAGCTGACCTTGTCTGTGCGATAAACGTCATAGTTCAAACTCAGCCAATCATGTATGTCACTAATCTCCAACTGCCAGCACCTGTTTTTTACAAGTAATGAATTAGGTCAAAGCAAGAATAGATGAGAAGCCAAACCCTACGTGAATTAAGGGGCTTTGATTAGGTTATCATGAATTAAAAGTGACCTTGAATAGAGGCTGTAAGTTAATTCTCTCTCGTTATCAATGGCAACATATTGGCTCAGCCGCCAAGATATATTAGACGAACTGTAGAGTTCTTTCGTTACAGTTGCAATCCAACTGGGGACATTGATGTTTGTATTTGTTCCACACTGTGTTAAGATATCAAATTGTTCCTGTGGATATGAATTCCAAATAATGAAGAAAAGGGCGTGGGAGCAATTGGTTTTGATCTTTTGCAATGATGAAGATTCAAAAGAAAAGAAAAAGAAAATTGGAAGAGAAAAAACTTTTTAAAAATTTATTTATGCCTGAATAAGAAATAAAGTAATTAAATTGGAGCTAACTCCAAACATCAGGTAAATATTATTAATTGGAAAATGGATGGAAAAATTCTGCGACCTGGATTCGAACCAGGAACCTCGACTGTCCATTTTCTAATTAATATCATTTACTTTATGCCTGAAGTTGAGAAAATAATTGCCATATGAGTAGGGTGCAAATGACAGATGGTATAGCGCCCAAAAACCTAACGAACCAACCAACTAATTAGGAGCCGCATGTAAAGGTATTTAATTTGGTATCTGTTTGTGTTTGGTTTTTGATCAAGATGGATTAAACCAAAGATTTGAACAATTTTACGGTCGGTGGCTGAAGATTGAATCCAGCATTTCTGCAAATGCAACAAATTGGATCCTTTTCCTGCGTATGGAATTGGTGTAATGCCCAAACTACATCGAGCCAATTATAGAACAACACCTCGTTAACAGGGTGAGCGTAATCTTAATCTTAGTCTTAATCTAAATCTTAGCAAGCATTTGTGAGATGAAATTGGACTGAATATTCGTGCTTTTGGTATTTGTACCCATCGCATAAGAACTATTATAGCGGCGAGAAAAGCCAGATTGGTGCTTAATAAAATGGTTATTCAGCGTATTTGCGATTGATCTTTCGACTTAATTTATAGATAGGATGATGAATTGATTTAAATGCTCCAAATAGACAAATTAAATTAAATACTAGCGTATGCAAATGCTATTAAGAATATTTTCACTATTTCAATAAAGGAGCTTTTCCAGGTTCCCTCAAACGATTAAGGAAACCGTGATAACATCATGCTTTTAAGTCATATACAGTGGTGGAAAAAAACTTGGAGACCAGCTCAATTCAGAAAATAAGCAAATTAAATTGAAAATTGTTGATAAATTATAGTGATACACATGTTTATTGTCATATTCAACTTCATCTATCTTATATTTTCAAAAAAAATGCAAAAAATATTTGAAAAATGAAACGAACGATACATTTTGCTATGGGAGGGTTGGGAAAAAAGTTTGAGACCAGGATGGAAAAGTCCATGCAAATGAATAAAACTGCTTTAATGAATGTCATATTACATAATGATTTTTCGATTGAAAAATGGAAGGAAAAATTCTGCGACCTGGATTCGAACAGGAACCTCGACTATCATGGCAGATACCTCTACCAGTTGGGCTATCGCAGACACCCGGACAGCCAAGCTGTCTCAAGGTGTCTTAAAAAAACCTAGTTGTCATGGTTGAAAGCCCAATGGGAGACGGGAACCTGGCCCGCAGATCGAGAATTTCTCCACGCCGAACTATCAGAAAGTTGATCCTCGAAAAATCATTACCTATTCTTGGAGAGCATCTCCAGTTAATAATCATTATTATTTACTTGTGAGTTCATCAACAGTGCAAGAGCTGAATGATAAATTATTAGATTGACCTAAAATGCTACCGGTGCCTCATTCAGTTCAATTACAAAATCACTGCAGCTGCCGGTTTATTCAAGAACAGCCCGAAATGTGTTGTCAGCATCAGAGCATCATGCATACATAAAGATGAAGTCCAAATCAAAGTTGTCTTCCCAGCATAAAGAAGCCAGACTGAACTTTGCAAAGCAATACATCAGTGATAGTCAACTTTGGAGCCATGTTGCTTTTAGTGACGAAAGAAAGTTTAATTTGGACAGCCCAGACGGTGTTCAGTATGATTTGCGTCAAGAACCAGCATATCTTTCACAGCGTGTGCAGGGCGAAGGATCGATTATAATGTGAGCTGCTATCACCGAACGAGAGAAGTCTCAAGTGGCATTGGTTTCTCCACGATCGCAGGCAACCAGGACATCTTGGACAACTTTCCTCCTTCCTCTTCGAGATCAATTAAATGATCCGGAATTCATTTTTCAGCAAGACAATGCGCCAATACACAAAGTAGCATCAACTTTGGAATGGTTAAAAGCACACAGTATCACATCAATGAATTGGCCTGCTTGCAGTTCCGACCTTAACCCATTGAAAATTTGTGTGGTTATCTGTTTCGAGTGATTTATGCTTATGGAAAACAGTATAACAACGTCTCCGATCTGAAAAAAGCTATACAGACTTCGCGGGACCAAATAACTCCACAAAAACTTCAAGCTCTTGTAAAATCCATTCCGAAGAGACTCATTGATGATACTGAAATAAGTGGACGTCCAACAAAATACTGATCCACAAGAATTTTAATGATTCTCAAGGAAGATCCATCCTGGTCTCAAACTTTTTTCCCGATCTTCATACACCAAAATGTATTGTTTATTTTATTTTGCAATTAATATAATTTTTTTTTTTGGAAATAGATGAAGTTGAATGTGACAATAAACATATGTGTCACTATAATTTATCAAGAAAATTTCAATTTAATTTGCTTATTTCTTGAACTGAACTGGTCTCGAGTTGTATACGAGTTGTGCCCTTAAGCCAGATGACGTGTTCAAAAGTATACGCGTTCTAAAATCTGTTGAAAAAAGATAACATTTGTCCTTTAGACTCATTTTTATCCTTATTCCTCTGATTTTTGTTTGCAATAACTATTGGACAAGAGATAATTGCTGATTAGCTAGAATAGCACAGTAAACTGACAAAAGACTCGATCAACTTGATCAGCTGATCAAACAATTTTTCGAATGAACAAACAGCAATGTTTTGAGGCAGTAATCAAATAGCAGGCCGGGACTTTGGGACCAGGACGGGCGTAATATTCGCGAATATTGACAGCTATGCCGGGTTGTTAATGAAGCATTCTTCCCCTTCTTCCAAGCATTTCTTGTTCTATGCAGCTTAACTGCAATAAATTTGCAACTTTATTGGATTCTTTCAGGGAGCGCATCTTCAACAAATTGATGGCATAGAACCTAATAAGAGCTGAGCAGTTTTTCTGGCTGTTGTTTTTACTAACTTTTATGTTGAACGATACCGGATCAAAAATTAACGAGATACGACACAGCAACTAATTAAAAAAATTAACGAGATACGACACAGTAACCCTATCTGTGTTGTAAAAAGAATTTTTCATAGCTGTTGTCATTGATTACAAGCCAAAAGCTTCTTATATCTCCTCTTTAGTTCATACTGAAAACGCTCGATACCTAAATCGATTTTTGTTAATGTTACCGCATTGGTAACACAACTTCTCGATTTCAGTTGTTCAAATCGTTGATTTTACAATTTTAAATGGGTGAATTTAAATACTCTTATACCATAGACCGTATCATTCTAAATCCACATCGATTTTAAACATGATACCTCTAGGGATACTGAATTGCAGATTAATAGACACTTTGATGTCTCCTGTCATTTATACCAAATCGGAGAATGACGAAGAGTTAATCTTAGTTTAGTACAGATCTAAAGACGATCGCTCTCCTCTCTCTCTCTCTCTCTCAAACTGTAAAATAGCAAAAAAATATATATACGGTGAATTAATTGAGTTTAGCTACAGTTAAAATCCCTTAGTTCTTAATATCTGTGACTCGATCTAACACCCCCTCCCCCGATTCAGTCGAGAGACAAATTTGGGCATGCATGATACCTATGTCAATTTTTGGATAAAATTATGAGAAATATTCTTCAAATAAAATACATTAGCCGATACGAACTAGGGTACAATGTAAAAATAGCGTGAAGCAAATAACAAAAAGTGAATTTTAATGAACAATTGTCTTTTCATTGTATTCCATTAATGATGATATATTAATTGAACAGTAAATATCCACCTGCTTAGATCAGTAAGTGTTGCCAGAAATCTATCCTGCTGCTTAACTGTTACGCATTGACATCACCCAGGCGGATTTGACTTGATATTGTTCTCGTGAACCAGACATTGCATTTTGTGCGCAGCATCGTCAGCAGCAAAACGTGGTATCTCAACAGCAATATTTGTCCGCGCTATGTTCCTCTTTAAGATTGCTAACCAAAAATAGCTTGAAATACTCTCAGCAGAACGATGTGGTCGTGCTCGTAAGAATAGTATCGTCATTCGTTTCCATGAAGTGAAGCTGTAGAACTGCTGTACCTGTCATACTCTGTGGGGAGATGGTTAAAATGGTATCGTCCACACAGCATCATTGAGTGATGAAGCTAATCAGCGTATTTCTGTGCAGTTACAGAAGAGGCCATCTCTCTAAAAAAGAACGGCATCATACCATATCAAACGGACATTTCCTGCAGCGCGTGATCCAAATTCGGCAATTTTAGATGTTCATATAAAATGGGCCTCATATCCCTAATTAATATATTCAGACTAAGCATTTTCAAACTTCATTCGGATTGGACAGCGTCGATGAGATGAAGACTGTATTGTTATCATTGGTCAGCCAATGACGTTTTTATTTTTGTTTTTTGTTTTTCAATTTACACCTGATTGGCTAATTACCAGGTGGTTATGTAATAACAGCATTAAGGAAACTGAGTGGTCCCAGTTTATTTTTAGTCATTTACGCGGCTAAAAATGGATGAAAATGTATAAGTTAATGCAAGGTTTTCTTTGTTCTATTGAATTAAGACATTTCCTAATTAAAAGGTAATCCTTGAAAATTCCAGCGAACTGTGCGTCCGATTTGTCGATAATCGCGGTTGCAAGATAAGGATGGAATTTCAGTCATGCGTTAGATCCGTTGCGTACTATCCGTCAAAGCAGCAACCTATCAGACAACAGAACGCATCCACGTATCCGTGGTACGTTTGGATTGCCTTCGAGTCAACTTTTTCAATGCGTTGCGATAAGTGAGCACGTATCATCGTCAAACAGTCAGGAACGTCCATTGTTACTCTCTGCTTCGCACAGATTTCGAGAACATGGCTACCACTTCGACTCTCAGTTAATTCTATTTAACAATTATTGTAATTTTCTATTATAATAATTGTAATACAATAGTTTAGTGTAACAAGTGAAATAATAATATTTGTGACTAGCAAATGCGGCAATGCTTCGCTATTGTTATACAGGGTGTTTTTGAATTGAGTACAGATTTTTTGGGAGATGATAGAAGAGGTCCTTAGAAGTATTTTTTGTCATATGAACATGGGGTCCCCGCAGCTCCGTTTACTTACAATACTGCATTGAACAATCAAATGACACCGGGACGCAGTGTGCGTTGGTAGGCCTAGATTATTTTATTTTTAACAATTAACACAAGCAATCTACTGTATGACTTTTACAGTAATCGTTCGAAAGGACTGTATGACTTTTACATATGGACTAATCGTATTTTACAAAGGGGTTGGATACCATGGAATCTCCTTGACGAAGTTTGTCCTAAGACTTTTCAACAAACAAGCACGTGCACCTTGAAATTTCTTTGCAAACAATCACTTTAAAAGTTATTACAGTAGATTGCTTGTGTTAATTGTTAAAAATAAAATAATCTAGGCCTACCAACGCACACTGCGTCCCGGTGTCATTTGATTGTTCAATGCAGTATTGTAAGTAAACGGAGCTGCGGGGACCCCATGTTCATATGACAAAAAATACTTCTAAGGACCTCTTCTATCATCTCCCAAAAAATCTGTACTCAATTCAAAAACACCCTGTATATGAGCGCCATTTAAAAATCAACTAATGAAGCGCCATCTTTTGACTTTTCTACGAACTGTACTAAGCTGAGCATACGCTAAAAACTTTAAAATAAGATAGCCTATCTTTTTTTTTGGTAAATCTATATTATGGTTTCTTTGATATAGACAACGATATGAAATGAGTAGATCGCTTATGTGGCCGCAATCTTTGGGGCAATTTGAAGGCGGCGAAAAGTGGAACTAATCTCTATTGTTAGTGAAGGCGCCATTAATATGGTTGGCAGAACCATATTAAGAATATTAAAGATAGACTCCGAATCCTATTGTTGTAACTTGAAGCAAATTGGGAAGCTCCATGCCCAGAACTGTCATGGCTGAAAGTGAATGAAGATGATGCAAAACATATGGCTAAACACGAGAGTAGCTGATTAATAATTCTTTCACACGCCGATCACGGAGTGATGAGTTTATCTTTTCGTTTACTTTGTATTTGAAGAATTTTATTATATTTTATAAACAATTTTTCGATCATGGTTTCAATTTCAATTTCGTTTCGATTGTCTTTCAGTAACGTATTTTCATTTTAGTTACGTATTTTTGATTTATTTTTGTGAAAAATGATTCCTGATCCTTTTTCTTGTCTGTTTGTACAGTTGTACGCAGTTTAACTTTGAGGAATGGTTTTGAATTAATTATTCCTCGGGCCCAAAATCTTCAGAAACAAAGCAGCCAGACAGCTAATTACTCCACGGCTCACTCCTGCCCAGAACTGTCATAACTCAATTTGCTTCACTTTTTGCCGCTGTTAACAATAGGATTAGGTGTCTATCTTTAATATACGTCATTGGGCAGAACAACTCGCCAGCCAAAGCGGTATTACTATATATCCGCTTTGTCGCCAGCTGAGAAAGCGCCCCCCCCCCCCACCAACATCGTGCTTGTAGTCTGAAATTTCATAAGCGACCTCTCCCAAATTTAGATGCTTTTTAATAAATGCGGTATATAATTTCATAAATAACTCTAAACAATCATTCTGGTATCACTGAAACGACGGTAACATGGTTGAATTTAGGAGACGTTAAAGAGAGATCTAATCTCAGTGCGGTAAAGACCATGTCAGCACCGTGAATTACAGAAATAATTATCAATAATTGTTTGTAAGCGTCCAAGCGTGATTTTTTAACTAAACAAACTAAAAAGAGTTAATAAATTCATTCAATGTCATTCATTTAACGTCTCTTTTTTTTTTTTTTTAAATCATCCATTCGTGAATTCGCTTTAGAGCGATACACATTTTAATAAATAAACCTTTACACGAATTAAATGAATTAAAATGACAAAGTAATATTTGGAAACTCTTTCTAGTTTGTTTACTTGAAATAATATTGCTGTGTAAAGCTTACAAACAATTAGGATTAGCATTAAAACATTATTGATTCGATCTCTCTTTAACGTCTCCTTTTGAATATCGACATCTTTTACGTATCAACAACCACGATATAAAAGATGACCAGGATTTTTACATGAGAAAAACATTCTAAGGCGCAGAAAGATAAAACCACACCTGTGAAAGGTCAGTGGTGAACCTTTAAAATATCTATTACTACAATTTAAAGATGGACAAGAAATCGGCATTGAGTTTTACTGTGTTTGTCTACGCAAACTTCAAACCTAAACATACGATGAAGGCCATTTTTTGCCAACCAAAGCAATGGCCGACAGGCTTTCAAATGCGGACGCGTTGGTGGCTCTGAAAGCAGCTCATGAGCGATCTACTCATTTCATATCGTTGGATACGGGTATAGGACATTTGCCACACTGGACGTTTGCCACACCGGACATTTGCCACACATAACTGCTTCAGTATCCTTCTTGTTCAGAGAAATTCTTGTATCCTTCTTGTAATTAATAACTATAAAAGAAAAACAACTAACTATTCACATACGGAAAATAAGAAATTTTTTATTAAGTAAAAGGTAAACAATAATACTAGAGTGTAAAAATTAAATAATAACATAAATAGTTATGTGAATAATAACTAATAATAAAAGAAATACGACAGACTGATCACATACTGGAAATTTAATATTTATTCAAGGTAAACAGTAACATAAATATGATGGTGATGATCTTCGATAAGACTTTCAATAATAACATAACAATAATACTTTCAATTCAATCGGATAACATGGCCTATACCATTTAAAAATTCTGGCAGTGTCTTCCGACCGGTCACATAGTCCATGCACGGGGTCTATGACTAAACTCCGATCTTTCCGTTCCAAATGGATGGTTGCCAACCCTCGCAAAAATTATTTGTTCGATCCTCATCGTCGAGAGTGGCTTGGTGGACATTCCACAGCTCCGGAAACATAGGTGGAATTGACCTTAACGCCATCGGGAGAATTGTGCCGTCGAGCTGAGGTGGAGGCTAGTCCCGGCGATAGCCCTGCACGTAAGTGCTAGTGAAATATTCCAGCAAATCCTAAAGTAATCAAAAAGTAATATAAAAAAAAAAACAGCTGAAAAAATAATAAAATTATTTTCGGAATTATCATGGATAATCGCCGTCGAGCTTGATCTAGCGATGTTTACATGCGAGCAGCAGCGAAATTGGTAGAAACTGTCAGTTTGAGCAGAAATAGAACCCAGGATGAAACCACGCCGTCCACAATCGTAATTCTTTATTAACTAATATTTATCTTCGGCTTCGTTTACCCTGACGTATTAATTATGGTTCCGATTGAATTGAAAGTCCTACACCATCATATTTATATTATTGTTTACCTTGAATAAATATTTAATTCCAGTATGTGATCAGTTTGTCGTATTTCTTTTATTATTAGTTATTATTCACATAAGTATTTATGTTATTATTTAATTTTTACACTCTATATTATTGTTTACCTTTTAATTAATAAAAAAAATTTTATTTTCCGTATGTGAATAGTTAGTTGTTTTTCTTTTATAGTTATTAATTACAAGAAGGATACAAGAATTTCTCGGAACAAGAAGGATACTGAAGCAGTTAGGTGTGGCAAATATCCGGTGTGGCAAATGTCCGGTGTGGCAAACGTCCAGTGTGTCAAACGTCCAGTGGCAAATGTCCTGTGTGGCAAATGTCCGGTTCCCGTGCTGGATATAGATAATTAGAGTTACGAGGTTATGACACTCGTAACTGAGGTGAATTCAGGAAGGTAGCCGGCTCGCTACAGCCAGGTGGGCTAGCCTAGCCTTTTCCCTGAACGCGTTCGCTAGGCTTGGCTAGCTCCGCCCGTCCGTAGCCGGCTAGGTTTTTAAGCGAGCTTCTCAAAAGTTGGCTACGTTGGTTATTTTCAAGGTGGCTGCGCCCACTGATGCAAACGTTCATGAAACTATGATCGAAACGCGACTCATTATCAACGGACATGAATTTATTTTACACAACAGCGACGAGATATTTACAGACATCAATTACCAATAGTGACAAGACATCAATTACACATCAGCGACGAGATTACAGAAATCAATTATCAATAGAATTATAATGAAAAATTTGAGGTTTGGTTTTTTTTTTTTTCATTATTTAATTGTTTTGATCGCAAAAAAAAAAAATTGCAACACAAGTTCATGCTCAACGTTGAGAAGTGTTTTGATCTTTTTAAGATTTTATTATTGTTAATATTTTGTTAATGCTTCCAAATTCCCTAAAAATACAATGTTGCTAATTTTTCGCGGTAGTAGTTGAGAGCCATTATTTTAGAAAGTTTTCTTCATGGAGTAAATATTTTTAATATTTATTTAATGTAAATATATGTATTCATGTATACTCCTTGGGTTTCTCTGAGTACGACTGTTTGTAAATTTCTAAAGCGCATATTTCGGGCGATATTTCCTTGTAATAGTAATCAAGTGGTAAATCTCGGATGAATCACAAGTCATTTTTTTTTTATCTGGAATACTGAATTATGAGAATAAGTCAATATAAGTAAAATATGTAGAATATAAGTTCACTGATCGTATCGAAGCGCGCCCGCTATCACATGCGATACCGTGCGCTGCAGGGCAGCATCATCTGGTTAATAGCCAATCACACATTAGCCTATTCCAGCAGTTGTAGGATCGGCGATTATGCGAGCCGGCTACCTTCCTGAATTCACCTCTGTTCCAATGCTATCGGCGCGAACCGGAAAACTTTACCGGAAGTAGATGGCGATCGAGCAATCTATGCTTCATTCATCAAATTTTTATGAATTATTCTGAATCATTTATTTAAGATAAAAAGCTTAAAATACATAACTAGCTGTGCTTTTAAATAAGGATCGATAACTTATGCGTTATATGTTGAATTCTATTATATATCTGATTATTTAGAGCAGACTTCGATGCTTCGCCATCTGGTGGTCAAAATAATAGCGGGATCGCGTTTAAGCGGGAGTGTCATAACCTCTTCAATTAAGAGACCATGTCTATAATTTGCCGCAAGCTATGCTCAACTTACCTGTGAAAACCCCATGAAAATTCGCCAAGAAATTTTGGAGATCAGCGTGTGCTAACAAACTGATAAAGTTTTTAAAAATGTTCTTATTTTATTCTGTTAGACTCCTCTCCAATTACCGGCCCTTTAGCTGTGTGAGTTTGACGCAGTGCCAGAGAAAAAAGGTGGAGAATAAAGTTCACTTGTTCTTCGGTGAGATAAGGGTTCTTCATACTGTTCCTATCAACGAAATTGGTAGTAACTTTACAGTATAACATAGGGATCACAGAGATTCCACCTAAATCAAGCTTTTTGTTATCCTTGATAAAGCCGGAAATAAAAGGCGAAACCAGTTGGAATCTCTGTCATCCCTATGTTATACTGTAAAGTTACTACCAATTTCGTTCACTTTTTCTGAATACTCATATTCAGAAATTGCAAAATTTCATCAAAAAAAAGAGTCCGAGCAACGCCGGGTGTATCAGCTACTTCATAATAAATCGAAAAAATAATCCTGGATACATGAAATAAATTTTGACTAAAATAACAAAATCCATATTTTATGACCAATGTAAAAACTAAGGTTTCAACATGCGAGTTTGTATGTTAATTTATGAAAACAAAACAAAAAAAAAACCGGTTAGAAATCCGGAAAACATAAAATACCGGAAAATTGGATCCAGATAATTAAAAAATGAACCAAGCAGACAGTTGAAATCGTTAATTGCCAACACAGATGCGATAATCAGTGGATGGAAACTGGATGGCTCATTGTTTTGACGTCATCAATTGTAGCAATCCACCTGACTTTCGCTGGGTGCACTACAATCGATGACTATACTAAATTATCGTATTTAATAAAAACTATGAGTCATGTAGTTTCAACTACATAAAAAAAGTATAACATATCTTTTTGGAAATTTACCTACAGAATTCTTTAGTAAACATCAAAATACATGTAAGAGCGAATGTTCTCAAACAGCGCACCAAGCGAAAGTCGGGAGATTTTCAGAAACTGATGTCTGTAACCTGACACGCTATCTGTTGGTTAAAAACCAAACAATTCTAGCATTAATATTTTTCTTCCTGAAGATCCGGTTTCATTTCAATCGTTTCTGTGCAAACAGAATTTTTTTTCTTCCTTTGTGTGCGAATTATTGAGTTTTAAAGTTTTTTCTCTTGAATCACCTTGCATTATCTAAAAATTCTAAAGTTTTTTTTTTTTGCCAATTTTTTGTAATATCTGTTGCTTTCTTTACATATTCCTTAAAAAGATAACTATTCTGTCATCCGATGGGGAGTTCATTATAAAACTAAAACATTTGTTTGCCAGCAAAGACAAACTGATGATATTTGCAAATGCAGACTTTTATTTTCTTTGCAAGAAACATATTCTTCTGTTGATGTCACAAAAGAATTTTATTATGGAATTCTTACTTGGTATATCTCTACAGGATTGTATTTTTATTGTTTTCATTTCCCTATCGATCGTGGAAGGCGTCAGGCGCCACTCACCTGAAACTCGTGCAGGGAATCACAGGCGAGTGAAATTGGAGACGCGAAACGAGCGCGAGGAACGTTGCAGACGAAATTGGTCGATGCCCGAGCTCGCGTGCCTTGCATAGGAATGCAGTTCTCGATGAAATGCATATGCAAGCCCTCACGTCGTCATATTGGTCTACTGGAAAAGCAATTGCCTAGAAGTGGCTCTCATTAAAGTGGTACGAGATAATTCATGGCATTTTCCATGGCAGTAAGCATCCATGTAGTTCGAGACAATTGCCGCAATTGCACTGCACAGCCTTTCTCTCTCTTTCTCTCTTTCTCTCTCTCTCTCTCTCTCTCTCTCTCTCTCTCTATACTCACTGCGTAGAGTTTTGTCTAGCTGGATAATGCTGTCTAACAATTTTACCAAGAAATATTCTCCAAATTAAAAAAAATACAAGAAACCAATGATAAGAGCCATTTTTCTACGCAATAAATTTTCAATTTCGTATATGCAGAGACCTGTGCTAAAGCTGCTTTATTACATGCTTAAGATTACCATAAAAGTCGCTCCCCGAAGGCAACAGATGTGAATGAATTAAAACAGAAAATAAATGATCAGACTACCGTGAGGGGAAATAATGACCGCTTAGATTAATCCTAATGTGAAGAATGGTTTTTTTAGTATAAATGGAACCTTTAGCGCTAAATATTTAAATGAAGACGATGTTCATATATATACAAATACTGTAATCGATCGATTACTTAAATCAATAGATTTAGTTGGTTAATTATGCTGTTGCAAAACGAATAAAATAGGATTTCTCAATATTCAAATTGGTTATCAATTAATCATTTCAGGAGTGTTTTTAAAAACATTTTATGTGCTTTGGGATTAATTGAAGCGTAGAGTTTATAATCATGGAAGTACCTTCGGCGAATTAAACCATGTTTTGAACTTCTAGTAAAGATTAGCTAGATCGTTAATGAACACGGAGTGATTTCGAGTTAATGCTGGAGAAGTAATATAATGTAATACTTGCTCTATATAATTCGCCTTTAAATCTATATAACGTAATAATTACATCAGCATTTTCTTGAAATTTAGCAAACACTATTAGTTCACTCTTAGCCAGAAAGTAAATTTATTGTTGCTGTCACTTTGCACAAGCTGTATATCAAGCTGTGATAAATCCGACGACATCATTTCATATATCTAGATATTACTAAGAGATTAAAAGCTTTTGAAAACATGTATGGTTTAACTTTCATAATTTTTCATACGAAAAAGGGTGAAGGGCTTCTCATCTGTTATAGAAATTTCTTTGAAATATCAGCGACCATAGGGTTTCATTTCCAGTCCTTAAACTAGACTTTTGAAGTTCTTGAAGTCAACAAATAGAAGGAAGCAATGTGATGACAAAATATATTGGATCGTCCGTGACTGACAGAAAGACATTAACGTGGGAGAATTCGTGGGAGAAGAAGATGGACGGGAAGAAAAGACATTTTTATTGAATTTTTCTGGCTTCGAATAGGTGAATTTTGATAAGCATTGGAGACTGTAAAACGAATAGAACTTGGAGAACGAAAGACGTAAACTGAATTAGAGAGATGTGGTGGTTAGAAAATAGGAATATATGTAATTAAAATTTTCTGTTCTGGAAAGAAATTATAAACGATCGATTTTATCTTTCTCTTGGTTAATTCGTATTTTCGTCTACTTAAAGTGAACGACGTTTTATTTAGAGTTTCCATTGTACTGAATAAATAAGGGGATTTTCTGATCACTGGAACTTCCCATCGTCATTTTCATCTATTCATAAATAATTTCTATCCTTTTAACGTTTTCTTTTGTTAAACTTAAAAATTAATATCCTTAAGAAATACCATTTTTAGCACGTTTACATATGTGCTGATGTGGTCGGTTTCTTCACCTATCTGTCCATTCGTCTGTAGGTACAATTTCAACAAGTAATGGATTGTTGGAAGAGACGAATCATTTCCATCGGAGACATGCCTGCAGTTTATTTATACTTTGTCCAGTGAAAGCTTTATTGGGCGTGTTTAAATATCCGTTGAAAACGCGTGAATTTCATTTTCCACTTTTTTCCCCATTGTTGGGAAAAACGCTCACATGTACGGTGCGATTGTTGGAAGGGAAGATTGCTACAGTTTGTTTACATCGAAATTTTCATTGCTAAGGATTTCTTTAGTTTTAGTAGATCCAGTAGAGGGAATGGTCTTAGGACTTTCACCAAAAACATGTCTAATGTAGACTTTTGCGATAGAGCACCAGCTATTGGGAGCTACTGAGTTGCACATCGGAACCTGAGGCCTTCAAATCTCGAAGGCCTCGTGCAATTTGAAAACTGCTGTAATTTTATGTGCTTACTAGTTTTCATATTTTTTTCAGCGATTCAGTGAGCGCTCAACAACTGACTAGTATCGCAAAAGTCTATAAATTGTTAACGAATGTTACCTATTGTTAAAGATTCGTAGCATTAGCTTGGTCATTCTAAGAACATTCCTTAGAATGGTGTACAACAAATAGCTTCAATCAGTCTAAAGACTTCGGGAATATTTCTTGATTCAGAAATCAACGGTTTTAAATATTCAGCATAAGAACACCACAAGAATCTAAGTGAAATATTACAGATATTATAATATATTAAAACTGTATCGAGTGTATCATAACGCATAGACATTTTCGCAATAAGCGCGAAACACTTTTATTTTTTAATCATTCAGGATACAGAGGGTTATTAGGTATCTATGGTAACAATTAGCATATGTATATGTGCGCGCGCATTCATTTTACGTGAGCTACCACGTGGAGTATTGTTAGGGCAGGTAATAATTTAGTTAGTATTCGAACAGCGAGCCATCAAATTGAGTTATGCCATCGAAAATTGACAGGTATCTCTTCTATCTATCTTCTTCTATACATATAATGTAGATTCACATTCAGATATTGCAAAATTTCTTCAAAGAGCCCGAACAATGCCGGATATATCAGCTAGTTAAAGACTAAATTTGTGAATCACCGTATACCTGCACCAAAACAAGACGTCGAGTCACAAGGCTGCCTTAACTCTCCTGTTCCTGGAACGCAAGAAGATACCGGAATCCTTCTATTCCATTAAGAGACTTACCCGTCAAGTCGCTGAACGCATCGCCTATGAATTTTTGTGGCTTTGGCCTAATTAAACAGCGCTCGGAAAGAGACGGCCGCGAACAGAAATCGTGTCAACAGAAGTGGTTACGAATTGATCTTGGTATTCTGCATTCCAGCCTCCTGCAATGGAAGCTACAATACAGGGCAAGAGCATCGATGCATGGCTACCAGATTAAACAGACGCATTGGTGGCGAAAAGAGTTTTCCCACCTTTTCTGGCCCTCTGTAACTTGTTACCATGGATCTCTAATAATCCTCTGTAGGACTTTGATAACATAAATGAGTGTAAGAGAAGTTTATTTTCAACTTTGTACTACACTTCTAGTAATTATAATAATACAGGGTGTCTCTAAATGGAAGGACAATAAGTATCTAGCGTGGTCCTTTGCCTGATGACAAACTTTAAGTTCCTTATGCAAAAAGTTCTTAGCTCAAATTTTAAAGGTCTAAACGTCACGGGAATATTGCTAAAAAGCTGACGGAAAGCATCATTTAATCCAACAATTGTCGCCGTTTTCATGGAAGAAGCGCCTCTTGTAGCACTACCAATGCTAAAATGTGTCACTCGCTACTTTGAATTTGCCGTGAATTCACTGGTGGCCAACATGATTGCGCTTACAACCCCTATGATCTTTTGCATTACATATGCCTTTGAAGTAATTGTACACTTAATATTTCATTAAAAAATTTTGAATTTGCTGTTTATGGATGTGTTATATGAAATAAATGCTTTTCTATCAAACAGTATTTATTTTCTACTTTTAATAACTCATTTCAGTTCATGAAATTAGGGGGCCCGGTTTTGGAGTACTTTTTTGAAATGGTATAAGAATAATGTTTTGGAATTTAATTGATCAACTATTCTCTAAGAGTGAAGGCCTATGTGTTCGTTTCAGAAAATGAATTTTTTTTTTGCTGAAATCGACTTAAAAACTCATGAATCGAAAAGATATGATGAAATTTTGAAAAAAAAATACGTCTGAACGTATAACATGTGTACGTATGTGACCAATTTTGTGCAGCTAACTCCTCTGAAACGGCAAATAGCAGATTAAAAAATTGCTATAATGATCTAACCAGCGAACCAAACTCAATAAACTCGACATGTACGTACTCCTTGTAATTGTTTGGCTCTGATAAGCCGTTTTAGAGTTATTAACTATCACCTCCCCGGGGGGGCCCCGCCCCCTCCCCCGTCTGTTTTTTCTTTGTTTTTTTTTTTTTAAGAAATTCACACTTACAGGGCCCCAACGAACAATTGAGTTTTTCTGATACCCTTTGGTAGGATGGTAGTCTGATATGTCCTTTTCGTAAAACCAAGTCCGCAGCCTCCAACATGGCCTTATTTTCGAGAAAATCCCTTTTCAAGTCTGCGTTATATAACTAGTGTAAACTGTACCTTGGCAATTATCACAACAGCGGCAGCTGAGCAGGTAACGTCGTGGCGTACGAACTGTAAGATCTCGAGTTCGAATCCACCCGTGTTAAGCTTTGGTTTGTTTTTTTTTTCTTTTAATGTTTTGTAACTGTGCTATCGTCCAGTTTTTAATATATTTTTCTGTTATAATATACTGTTATAATGAAAAAAATATTTTTAACAAGTAAAAGCAATAAGGAAGACATTTTCAACTAATTATGATAATAATATCTGTTATAAAAGTGTAAATAATTCATAAACATATATCGATTTTAAAGAAAAAACAAATATTTTAATGTTTAACTTTTCATTTCTTCTTATGTTCAGGTTTTAATGTCTTTGCTTCTTGCCCATATTGGGCGCTATAATAAAATAACATAAAATAATCGTTTTAACAAATAATTTCGAAGTTGTAGAATATTTACAGTTAGGCTTGTCGAATACAACATGCTGGATGGTATTCTTCAAAAAAAAAAAGCAACAACATTTGAAACACAAATGTGTGCGACACCAAGAACATTGGATGAATGCAGGACTAATCTTGCAGTTACCTTTTCCATGCATTCCGGAAAAGAAATTTGATTTACATTCAAAAATTCTATTTTCTTTTGTAGGCTTCAATTTGCTGCATACTAGGCGTATCTGATATAATTACAATCAAATGTTACATATATTGCAAGAAATTATATTTTTACAAAGAGATCTGTACACTATAATTACCGTAACATATTCGAATATATTGGAGCTTGTAATTGATTGTGAATAAGTGCGTGAATTTTTATGACATCTGCCCTCGATGTAATTTCCTTGTTCGTTTCCAAAAGATATGAACAATTCTGCATACGACGTATGGTCAATTAATTTGACCATAAAAATAAACGTCACATGGTTGGCACAATGGTGTACATTCGGCGGTCTTTAAAAACAGTGTTATAAAAATTAAAACAAAAAAAAAGTCAACGCGTGGACGCGAACCCACGATCTCGTGATTCGTACGCTCTAATTTGTTAACGTTAACTACTTGGCTGCTCGCCGTTGTGATAATACATCTACAGTTGTCGAAATGCAGTTTACACTAGTAATATAAGACAGGCTTTAAAAGGGATTTTCTCGAAAATAGGGCCAAGTTGGAGGTTGCGCACTTGGTTTTACGAAAAGGGCATATCAGACTACCATCCTACCAAAGGGCATCAGAAAACTCATTGTTCGTTTGGGCCCTCTCCTTGTTAGAGGGATGCTTAAACTATTCATTGACGCATTTTTTATGGAAATGGGCTAAGCCTTTTTAGAGAAATTAATGTTTTTGGTAAAATTGAAGAAATGGCAGAAGCATTCTTTTCTTCGCCCCAAACACAATGTAAACGACATGAACAGCTTCCTCTTATTAAAAATACAATCATTATCTCGTGGTAGGGCTGTACCATTCCGCCATACCAATTTATTTTCTTTAATTGATTTAAATGGTGCACAGGTTTCCTGTTGTTAAGTTCTGAAATTAGTTGTTAAGTTCTAGTCTTGTTGACGTAAAGAAAAAGGAATAATGGCTGCGTTCGGAGAATAGCCACTTTTTCCACTATTTCTACTTTGTCGTTCTAGAAACCACCACCAGTGAATTGACGGCATTCCACCGAGAATTCACCGAGGATTCTCTGATTCTCGAGAAATTCACCAGTGGCTGTTTTCCGAATGCACCCATTGAATAAAAAAATCTTCAGAGTAGCATTGTTTCAGTTATTTAATGCATAAAATTAAATATCATATATATACAATCACCAATGGACTATGTCACAACAAACAAAAGTATTGTGTCATAGATCTAACAATGACGATTAAACAATCGGGTGGGTTATTTCAACACCACCTAGACAGAAGGCCTGATAACGGAAACGTCATGCATTGTTACATCATCATTAGTCGACCATTGTTAATCCTATTTCTACCAATAATAAGCCCCAAGTTTGGTCGGCCAATGATGATGTAACAATATATTACGTTTCCGTTATCAGGCCTTCTGGCTAGGAGGTGTTGGTTATTTCTAGTTTATTATATTACTAACTGAAAATCCGGCGTCGTCCGGGACTTTATTTATCCTCCTGTTGGGTTGACCTGCCTCAGATTAAAATATCCATTTTCACAACCGTGAAATATCACTGGATACTTCAGATCTCATCTTTCCTTCGAAGTTTTCCTTGCCCTTGACATAGAAGCTCTTATACCCTCCTGCTCTAGATAAAGCTCCCGTTGTTTAGATGTTTCTAATGTTTTTGTCAGTCGTCTGGACATTTGTTAGAGGGCTCACGTGTATCTCCTTTGCCTCCTAGATAGACACTTCCCTATCCTTATCATCTACTATATTCATTTTATGTTCAGTAGCATAAAACGAATGCTCTGTCATTGCATTATCATCCCTATGCAATGACAGAGCATCAACTTCCCTATCCTATGCTATGCTCGACTTTTGGAAATTAAAATTCGGAAGTAGGTAGCTCTGCTCACGAAAGGTCAAATAAATGGCTAGACACAGTGCTTCATGTACTCCAGAGTGGCAAAATTGCGGTTCGCCCCACGTATATTTATTACTGTTGCTAAAAGAAAATTGCGTTCCAAGCAAATTGACGATATTATTACTGCAAAAATTCCCGATGCCAACACTGACAAAAAAACTACAAGTCACAGTTTTCAAAAATATGATCCATGGGCCATTTGGGCACACAACAAACACAATCATCCCCATGCATGAAAAACGGGAAGTGTACCAGGAAGTACCCCCGGGCGCTACTGATGTATTTATATAGATAAATCTTATAAAATTTGAATAAAACCAAACAACAACACCTATTCACAAAGCAAAAAATAAAATCTGAATTGTAAAGCAAATCAAAATCTGTGAGAATCGCCAAAACTTATTAATATCATAACGAAACCAAACAACAATAGCAAATCGCAAAGCAAACAAATCTAAACTCATAACAAAAATTATATAAAGAAAATATAATTCAGTTGTCTGTGGATACTTGTACGAAGAGAGACGGCGGATACCACTATTCCACGATATGACGGCGGATACTTTTATTATATTGTGGAAAAGTGGTATCCGCCGTCTCTGCGAAATCTAAACACAGAAGATAAACATCAAAAATTATATGACAGGTAACCCCTTAGGGCCTAGATCAGATGTGTCCGGCGCACAGACAGACCTAAAGTGCGTTTTAAAGTTAAGGCAGTGTCATCTATTGACAAAGTTCAGAACTAATGTGTTGTCATTATGGTAACATTTAAGTTGAACGTCAAGTTAAGGTTTGGTCACTTCCCAAAATAGTGGGCAAACCTAACCAAAAAGGGATAAACAGTATGGTATTTATCTCTAATCTATCTAATCGCTATTTGCCTTTATTCCATAAGCCGCTACAGAAAACTATATTGAATAATAAAAATTCTAAGTAATGGTTTAAGATAATTAAGTTACAATAAATGAATGAAAATATTTTTTAAAAATTTGAAAATTGACATTTCATAAATCGGATAATAAGTCATCATATAATTTTATTTTCCGGTACATGATTTACTTTTCAAATGTACAAACCATGTTATCAATGAATGGATATTATATTTTAATGAAGAAAAAAAAATGTCTTTGCTATCCAAAGATTATTATACAAATAAAAATATTGCAACAATTAAAATTCTTCTGCCCATCTTGGGTTAACAATGATACTGTCGTAACAATCGAAATAATTCCTTTTTGATTAGCCTTAGACCTCGTGACATTGATTAGCCAATAGGATCGCTTGGGGCTACACAGACACAAACTAACAGATTTTTGGTTTTGTATATATAGATTACAGCATCATAATACAAAAAAAATTCTCGCTCAATGAAAATAATATTAGCATGTCGTGGTATTCTGTTGACCAACTTGATATTCTGACCATTTCAGTACTATGATTTATTGACCCATTAATGTTTACAAACTTAGCATTTCAGTATGATATTTTAGGCAGTTCGGAGTTTTTATTCCCGTGGAAAAGTCTTGATGATATGCTCAATGTGGCCACCACGAACGTTTTGAACTGCTCGCAGCCGAGTGGTGAAGTTGTTCACAACTCTCTCCGGGATTTCTGCATCCACAAGGGTGCAGCAGTCGACGATGCTTTGTCGCAGCTGGTCTAGGGTTCTTGGTGCTGTAGTGAACACACTGTCTTTAAGGAACCCCCAGAGATAAAAATCACATGGGTTTAGGTCAGGACTCGTAGGGGGCCAAAGAAAGCCATCCCCGAATCGATCTTGAAACCTGTTTGAAATGACACGAGAAAGTCTAGCACTTCATTAGTGGTGTGAGGCCTAGCCCCATCCTGTTGAAACCATTGATGTCGAAGCGGTATACGCCTCCTTCGCAGCTCGGGGATGAAGAAGGTTTCCAACATGTTAAGGTAAGCCTGTGACGTTATGGTGCCCTCAAAAAAGAACGGACTAATGATGCCTCTTTTGGAAATCGCGCACCAAGCCATAACCTTTCGTGGATGAAGAGGTGACTTATGGATCTCATGCTGGGAACCCCAAAAACGAACGTTGTGTTTATTAACGTCATCTCACAGATGGAAGAAGGCCTCATCTGACACCCACAGGTTGTCCACAATGTCCTGATTGGCTTCCATTTCTGCTTCAAACTCCATCGCAAATTGTTGTCACTTCTGTCTTCCAGTGTCTGTTAACTCCTCATAAACATGGAGCTTATACGGGAACAGGTGTAAATCCTTTCTCAAAATTCGCCACGTCGTGGTATACGACAGCCCTTCTTCAATGGATAGGCGGCGAACAGATTTTTTGATAGGGGAATCGACCAACCTTGTGCCAACATTTTCGACAACTGCGGTCGTTCGAACACGAGCTTCGCTCCCGCCTTTTTTCTTGCTTTTAACACATCCAGTGGCACGAAATTGCTTGACAAAATCCATAATTGCTTGCCTGCCTGGTGCGTCTCGATACTTATACTCCTTCCGGAACTTTCTTTGCACAGATACAGGTGATTTTGTCTCGAAATACCATTCGACAACCTTGCATTTCTGCTCTGTTGAAAAAGCGGGCGCCATTTTTCAACAATACGATTTTCATGCATCGCCATTGCAACAATACAAACTCCAACTATTTAGAAACTCGATATGGCGCTCATATTCTTTCAATTGTTTATCCCTAATGCACGTCATTCGAGTGAAATGGTCAGAAATTGACTGAATCACCCTGTACATGTATTGAGTTTTAGACATTTTCGTTAAGAAACTTTTTGCTCAAATTGATGCATGTAATTATTGTCATTTCATTTAGAAACACTCTGTATTAAAATGCCCTTCTAATTTTAAGCAGAAATTATATATTAATATCCTTAAAGTAGTTTTGAAGGAGAAAAGGAAATGCGGGGAATGTGGGCTTTCGATATTATACTAAGAAATGAATAGAAATGTATAGAGTTCCTTTTCTAAACTTCTTCCGGCTTCACGATGGACTTTGCGTAAAGCTAAGAAGGAAATGATTGCATTTTCCATTCCATAAAAGATCGGTGGAGAAAATTCCACAAGTTTCCATGGAACGAGGAAATTGCGTTAGGAAATAATTTAAAGTTTAATAGTATTTTTCCATTTGAATTCTTCTCGTATAAGTTTTTTCTTAAACCGTTTCAATTTGAAGCATGAATCGAAAAGCATTTGAAAAGAAAAAAACTCAAAAATATCTAAAATTATATTCCAAAGGTTTTTGTCACTTCGTCTTGCATGGCGTTTGAATACATTGGAGCAGCTCCAACCGAATCGTTGAATTGATGTTGAAAGGAAGTCGTGCTTCGATTAATCAGAAAATCACCGGCAAATTGGAATCGCTTAGCCTCCTTATTGATGACAAACTCCGTAGAGCGAAACACTCCTTGTTTTAAAACTGTAGATTTACCTGCTTCATAAATAATTCAATTCGTTAACATTTCAAACATTGACTAGCCTCAACAACTGAAAATCCGGTACCATTGACGTTGTAGTTTGCTTATGAATCATTCATTATATTGCGTCATTACGTAATTGCAGTGCTACACAATTAAAGCGGTGATCAGAAACTTTTGATTTATAGAAAAATTTGCTGAAGATTGTTTCAACTTTCATAACATTTGAAGCGTGGTTTGTGGAAGATTTCTTGTGCTAATTCCTATTCCCAGTACAATTTTACTGGAAGGGCGAGGTAGAAGGAGTAGGTGACGGAAACATCAGTAAGAAAAAGTTGTCTCTTATTGGAAAAAGATGTTCAAGTAAACCGTCTCTCTGTATAGTTACAGATCATAAATCAAAAATTCATTTATTTTATCTGATATTTTAATATTCTGGTTATTTCTTCAATTTTTTCTCCTGAAATAGTATAATATAATTTACCATCAATTTCAGCTCGGTACGAGGATCATAAATGTAATGTTTCAAAACTGGGCATGTTTTAATATACACTGTCATATCACTGAATTATGACCACCCGCTTAGTAATGGGAATAGCCACCCATCGCCGCTGTGACTGCTGCTAGGCGTCGTGGCATGTAGGGGGGCGGGGAGGTTCTAGAAATTTTGGCGTCGACTACAAAGGTCATTTTGCGCCTTTTACACAAGTTATAACAGTACGCAGCCCGGGACAAACACGGCAGGATTCGAACCCGCAGCCAGGCGGACTCGAGAACTAGAAAGCCTACGCCCTAGCCCTCTCGGCCACCTGGCCGGCCCGTCGTGGCATGGACGCAAGAAGTGTGTGTCCGATGGTATGGTAGTCCATTCCGCTTGAAGCGCTGTCCACAGAGCTTCGAGAGTCATAGGTGGAGGCAGTGCCGGCTCTAGCAATTTTGCCGCCCTATGATGCCCCCCAAAGCTTAAAAGACATTGCCGTTGCCGCCCCTAAAAGTTTGCCGCCCTGTGCAAGTGCACCTATGGTAGAGCCGGCTCTGGGTGGAGGGTCCAGCTGCCGTACATGTGCGATCAAGGTGCTCCCACAGATGTTCGATTGGATTGATGTCCGGCGAATTAGCGGGCCAAGGGAGCACTCGAAAGTCAGTAGAGTGTTCCTCGAACCAATCCAGAAGGAGACGTGCCTTGTGGCAGGGAGCATTGTCCTGCTGGAACACACCATCACATTGGGGAACATCGTGAGCATGTACGGGTGCACCCGGTCCGCTACGATTGAAAGATAGCCACAGGCATTCAGATTGCTCTCTAGACGAATCAGTGGACCTAACTGCTCCCAATAGAAGATCCTCCACACATACACACTACCCCCACCAGCCTGTTTCTTTTCGTGGGGTTCACGACGCACTCGCCATCGCCCGTCAATCTTATGGAGCAAAAACCTTGACTCGTCGGAGAAGGCGACCACTCGTCTGTGGTCCAATGGCGGTGCCCACGTGCAAAGTCAAGGCGTCGTTGACGATGACCCCTGGTTAACATGGGTGCAGCAACCATGCGTCGACTGTTCAGGCCCATTCAACGGTAATGTCGGATACACGTCTGTTGGCACCACTGTTGAATCTGGAGGTCAGTTGATAGACTGTATCTCTCCTGTCTCCTTTTACGAGTCGTCGTAGGTGCTGCTCACCCCGTTGGTCGATGGCGTTGGGACGCGATTTCTGTCCCTGCCGTCCACTCTTTGTACAGTCATGGACAAAAAAAACGCTCCCTCGCTCTATGCTGCTATATTTTTAAATGAGCGTTTATTACTTTGCCACTAGGTATCTGATATCGTTTAGTTCAGTCAGAAAATTATCTACATTTTTAACCAATAAAATCATACCATCCTATTTTAAACGCTCTTTAAAAAATGTAACAGCACAGAGTGAGGGAGCATTTTTTTTTGTCCATGACTGTACACCTTCACTACAGCGGGCCGTGAACAGTTCACAAATCGCGCCGTTTCGGAGATGGTGCCACCCTTGCTGCGATAGCCTGTTATCATCCCTTTTTAAATGTCCGTTAAATCCGGACGTTTACCCATCTTGAGGCTCGTGCACCTGCCGTTTGATGCACCAGCTTTAAAGCTTTCTCAGCCTGTTATGCAAATTTGCAATGTGTAATCGTTGTTGGGGCGAACCATGTGTATGCCTTGAAGGGGTGCTGGTCATAATTCATTGATATGACAGTGTATATTTTCATATAATATTTTATGTACGAGGCCTGTCCGGAAAGTATCCGGATTGAGGCTACAAAAAAAATACGGTTCGACCTCACGTAAATGTTAGTCACCTTCAAATAGGTATCGTCTGCAGCAACGCATTTAGCCCAGCGTTGCAGCCATTGGTCGAAACAAGTACGGAGTGCCTCCTTTGGGATGGCCGAGAGCTCCGCCGTCACATTTTGTGTTGTCACGTACACATCGTCAAATTTCCGTCCTTTGAGCGCTTTTCTTGATCTTCGGAAATGCGAAGAAGTCGCACGGAGCCACGTCAAATTCCGAGGCTGCCTGATCTGAGCGATGTGGTGTTTTGTTAAGAATTGATGTGCGCTGTGTGCGCTGGAGCATTGTCGTGGTGCAGCAAGCAATCTCCAGAAGCCCACATTGTTGGCCGTTTCCATCAAACTGCATCATGCAACCTCCTCAGCACGTCAAGGTTTTATCGATTTTGAAACAAAATTTGATGCAATGTCGTTGCTTAATGTTTTCTGTTATTTTCATCATGCGACGGGAAAAAGAAACGTTCTGCTTTAGCGTGTTACAACTGCAAATTTACTACATCATCAGCAGAAATGTCGTCACACGTTCCAGATAGGAAAAATGTGTAGCGAGTTCTACTTTTTTTGTAGCCTCAATCCGAATACTTTTCGGACAGGCCTCGTATACGAATATTATAAAGTTCATTATTGAAATCATGAGTCTTTGCATTTGTCTGAAAAAAATTTTGGATTATTGAAATTCTGACTTCAGATTCTTAAAGATCATAAAAATCTAGATAAAGAATGTCTCAAAGACCGATCCTCTATCTTTTAAGGCATTTCCTCTTAAAAGCAGTTCAAATTAAACTGAGTGGCCAAAAGTCATAAGAAGGCACTGGATGTGATGTTAATATTGACCCATGCATAACTGAACACAGGCCTGACACAACCTTGTTGCCATGCAGAATCCATAGCTTCATGGAGCATACGCCACTCTCTTACTCCTCCATCAGTTCGACAACTGAAATCGGGATTCATCTGATCTTGCTAAACGCCGCCGCTGTTCCATGGTCCAGTGACGATGTTCGCGGGCTCATACCAATCGTTGAGCCCTGTGTCGAGGTATCAGCAAAGAGACACGAGTCGGTTGTTGACTGCTGAAGCCTATGCGGCACATTTGTCTCCGTACAGTCCTGCTTGAAATGGGTTCCTGACGCCCCATATTCAAATCGGCGGTGATCTGACTCACAGTCGCCCCCCCCCTCCGCGTATGGCTCTGCTAGGTGAAGTGACATCCGTTCTTCAAACACTTGTGGTTGGTGGACATTGCCAATAAAGCAAGGTGTTCTACCGTTGCTACTTGTAGTCGGTCAAAGTGCTGAGGATGTGATGATACTCGAAACGTCGTCGAACGCATATTAAAATATCCTACCTATTGCAATTCCTAGACCTCTTTTTGCATTACTTGTGGTTGTTTTATGCGGCGGTTTACGTGTGTGGAAACATTGTCTCTACGATATTGAAGATCTACCTTAGACAGGTGACCTCGGAAACCCGAGTTCTTGTGTAATCTCCGATATACTATGACCCTTGCGTCTTGCACCGATTATCTTCCCACATTCAAACTCGGTTAACTCGTGACGTGCTACCATGTTCACTAGATACCTGTCTGTAATAGATTGCTCACGTATCGTGTCTACACTAGCGTCATACATCGCATCTGGCCACAACATTCTGGCGTTATAACACAGCACATCTTCAAATAGGACAACCCTTCCCGTGACTTTTGGCCACTCAGTTTATAAAAATATTGAACTTATCACAAACTTTTAAGTTCGTTTTATGGGTAATGCAAGCTCACGCATTTTTAACCGACTTCAAAAAGGAGGTTATCAATTCGACTCGTATATATGTAATATTCTTGGAATTGCACAATATTCGTATATTTTAGTCTATGTGGGCTTCTAAACAGTTGTGCCAAATTTCATAAGTGTGTGTATGTATGTATGTTTGTCCACGTATTTCTCAGAAACTAGAAATCGAATTGCAATAATTTTTTTTATTGGAATAAAGTATCTTTCAACTTAGCGAACAGTCCAAGTTTCATCAAAATCGGTTCAGTAATTTTCAAGATATGGACTGGTACAACTAGGCGATAGTGAAAGTTTCATCAAAGTCGGTTTTTTATACCTTGTTTGTGTGTCTGTTCAATACCACCTAGAGAGAAAGCCTGCGCACGGAAACGTCATACATTGTTACAACACCTACAGTAGAGCATTGTTAATTGTATTTCTACCAATAATAAGCCCGAAATTTGACCCCGAAATTGGTCTGTTACGGCTATAACGCAGTCATAAATCGTAGATAATCCAAATAAATGTTATTTGAAAGATTCAAGATAAAGAGGCAAGCGAAACCACTATTGTACATATACAATTTTTAATGACTCGTGTACGCATTTTGTTGATAGGGTCAATTTCTTCAGCGAATGAGGAAGGATAATGGAGCAGTGGAGTGTACATTTGTTCAAGTGGGACAGAAGCAGTGCTTTCGCAAAACTCACCCTTCCAGAATAAATACCAAATAAAATACACTGAGATAGGCAACAAGCCTGATTAACCCAAGAGTCTTCCACATTGTAAAAAAGAAAAAAAATAAGATTAAAAGGAAGGAATCGGCAATCGACAATCGAGACTCGAACAGTGGAGTGAACATTTGTTCTTATGGGACGAAAGCAGCGCCTTTCACTAAGCTCATTTATCCAGACTAAATGCCAAAGGAAATACGCCTAGATAGGCAAGAAGCCTGACCAACTTTAGAGTTCCTCCACATTATGCAAAACAAAATAAGAAAGGAAGGAAACAATTGTTATGGTTTATATAGACCTGGTACAGAAACAAAAATCAATCGGAAAAAATTACAAAACTGTAATAAAAATAGGAGCAAATCATCTAACAATGAAATTGGCTAATGGCATCAATTAGCTACCAGCATCGGCCCATCGTAGTTGATTGGGTGGTTTATTTTAATTATGAAAAGAATGAAATTAAAATGTACGTTAAATATTTACTTCAAAGAGTTTTAAAAACAACATCCATGAAACCACAAAAGAAATTTTTTGCTTTGCAAATTGCAATTCCAGAGGCCTCAATTATTCTTACTTTGTAAATAATATCTCCGCTTAATTAGCCTACTACACTTTTCAATATGCATTTCTCAAATGAAATGTATATTTTACATTTTTTTGTATTTCCGTTTTAAAACTCTATAATAACCCATAAAGTTATTCAGAAAGCAAAAGATTGATATTTTGACTGCGGCTCGCTGGTCGAGAGCGCTGAGGCGTATTCTTATCGCTCTCGGTGGCGGATTCGAATCCCGCTGAGGGCACGTTGTTTGTGTTTGTCCTTTACTAACAGCTTGGGAAACCGAGCTAAACCACAGTAGGACAATTCCCTGTAAGACATAATTACTAAGCAGAATTACTCATTTATGTGTCTAAGTAAAAATTATAAAATAAAAACCTTAAAAATTGCAGTAAAAAGTAAAAAATATAATTTTATTAAGTAGTATTTTCTTTCTAAAATTTAATATTAAAGGCGCCACCACACTTTTACCTTTTTATTTATATTTTTTTTTATTTTTACTGCAATTTTTAAGGTAAAAATGCGTGCTTTAAAGTTTTATTTTATATTTTTTTTTAATGTATTTTATTCTTTTTAATCTTTATTTAAAACAAATTAGCTTTTACTTCTATCTATACAGGATGATTCAAATCGTGTGTAAAAACAATTTAAGGGGGTATGATAGAGGTCAAGGTAAGCACAAAAAGTCCTATGAACATGGGTCCGAATTGGAACGATAACTGAGATATGAACAGAAAGATAACTGACTATAATAGAGAGGTTCAGCGCGAAGTAAATATAATAGAGGTTCAGCACGAAGTAAACGCGAACGTGGTGCTGAGCCTCTCTATTATAAACAATCCTCTCCACAAAGACGTCACAATCAACAACTTTGCTGGCATTGATGATCAAATTAACAATGATAACAATAAACAACAATACAGACGGCCTCTATGTCATGATTGCACTGTATCAACACCACCTAAAGATAAGGCCTTAGTACTCGGTGAGAACTGCGTCATCAAACTGAGACAGACAATGTACCATTCAATGTCTGTCTCAATTTGATGACGCAGTCAGGGAATAAGGAGAACGGGAAGCGAAATTGCTAACTGATTCAATGCTAAATTTATGAAATAAAAACAGCGACAAAGCGGAAGAACGTTTGGACTGGTGAACTAATCGGCTGTTCGTTTTTCTTCCCTCCCCATTCAAGCCGCTGTTACTTTCACTTCCCCCTTCGATTATACTGGATAAAGAAAAGACGCGAAGAAAGAAACATGAAGGTGGGAGGAAAAAAATATTCACAAGTGGTAATTTTTTTTTACAGTTGTATTTAAATTTCGGTTTTAACTATTAGGCAATCATAACCGTATGCAATACCATAAATCAATTTGTTAAAATTAATGTATTTAAAATTAAGTTGACATGTTCTTAAAAATGAACATTAAACACAAAAAGAATCGCATAATTAACAACTCATATAAGCTGGAAGTAACATGTGTTTAATAATATTAAAAAAATGATAAACATTGAGCTCAGATTATCGCCAATAAATGCAAAAAAAGAATTGCAACAATGGATAAATAATGCACAGCTTTCTGTAATGATGTTAACAATTACTGCCGAATTTCTACCTTTGATTCCCTGAAACTGAAACTTTATTAAGGTTTTACTTTCGAATTGCTAGTTCACCAGTCCGAACACGAGGATCGCTAGTTATTTCCACATTTCAAAAAAAGTGCTGAACTTCGCTTCCCGTTCTCCCTATTCCCTGACGCAGTTCTCACCGAGTACTAAGGCTAAGTTTCCATGCACGCATTTTTGACGCATTTATAACTGCGTCTCGACGCAGAAAGCAAATGTGCATCTGGACGCACCTAGACGCACATTGCAACAGCTCTTGATGCATTTAATTTGAACGCAATTATCAGTTTCCATGCATGCGTGAAGTCTACGCAGAAAGTTCAACTGCGCATGCGTCATGAGTTTATGTTTTGCAGTTTTTCTCGTTAGAGGGAGAAGCTTCTCTCTAACGATCATGGCCACCACCTTGGTGTTTTTCGGGAGAGATGGTGCGTGACCACTGAGAGAGAAGGCCTCCGCAATGAAACTGGATACATTGTTACATCATCATAGATAGTGCAAATTCAGGGCTTATTATTGGTAGAAATGCGAATAACAATGCACTATCTATGTGATGCAACAATGTATTCAGTTTCATTGCGGAGGCCTATCTTCAGTCCGTGTTTGAATTTCGAAGCGTTATTAGGGCTTTGCAGAGGTGCGATTTGTATTTTAGTTCTGGTTAGTTTTGGTTGTATACGATTTTTTTTGTTCTAATAAAAATCTTTTTATATCTAAATTTCAATTCATTTGTTGTTTCCAATATATCTTTACACTTTTAATTCATCTTTACACAAATGTAAATAGTACAGTGAAAATATTGGCTATTTCATTTATTTTATTTTCATGTAATTTCGGTAATTCTTTGGTCATTTTATATCGTTATTGTCTTTTATATTTACATTGTTTTCATTTCATTTTAAATAAAATAACTGATTACCACATTCTTTTAAAAGGTACACTCTTGAAAATTTATATTTTGCAATAGCGTATCTAGGAAATACACGCGACCTTTCGCGTTTGTTTAGAGGGCGCGCCCGCTGGAAGGTTAACAAAGCAAGTGCGCTTGCGCAAAACAATCATGTGATCTAGAAAGATTTGAGACGCACTTACAAGTGCGTCAAGAAGTAGAAAGCCTATCTACTTCACTTTTCTGCGTCCAGACGCATGAACTCCAGACACACATCAACCAAGATTCGGAGACGCAGATATCTGTTTCCATGACACGTGCGTCAGGACGCACCAATTTATGCGTCTAGACGCAGAGACGCAGTTAAAAACGCATGTATGGAAACTAAGCTTAAGGCTTTATTTTTAGGTGGTGTTGATTGTATACATATTAAACGTAAATATTAAATTACTTATGACTAAATGAAAAACTAGTTGGGGAAGCATGCATTGTCATCGATAAGACGCCGTTGGGGAAAGTTGCAGAGCTGTTGGCAGTCAGGAAGTGGGCAAAATATTAATTGCAAAATTTGCACAAACACACAAACAAGTGAAGTTAAATAAAAATGTGTAAAAAGAGGACATTTTGCACATTTAATAGTCCCTCCCTACATGTGATTCCTAATGTTATATTCCACAATTGTTCTCAGTGACGCGCGACAACTCTGATACCATCATTGTACAAATCCAAACTTTGGTCATTTTCGACTTAATTATCACTTCTCAGTTATCACATCAATACTGAAATGTTTGCCGATTTATTTCGTTTCCGGGTCGTAATGCTAATCATACGATTTGTCTGTTCATGATAATTAATTACTTGAAAAATAATATTATCGTTGCTTTTGCACATCTCCAATGTCACCTCAGAGGATGCGTTCCGTTATTGTTTTCGACCTCCGTCGAACAAAAGAGGGTTCTGTCGAAAACATTTTTAGGCCAAAAATTAAATGGTTGCTCGTATATGGCAGTGAGTGCGCACGCAGTTTTTCGCATTTTTTTCATTCGGACATAAGAACTTTCTGAAGGCCTATCGTATGTGCGTAGCATCTTAAATTCTTGAATACTGATTTATGTCTTCATACTAACCCTAAAAATTTATCGCTTTATAAAGCAAATCACTTTCTTTCTTCATTAAATCTTAAAGAAAACGATCAGAATTCATTTTGAAAGATAAATATTTAACTAAAACATCATAAATCTAAGTCCAGTATACAGGGTGAATACAAAAGTCTGAACCCCCTTTTATTTTTTGAACCGAAGCAGATATGTCAATTTTGATGAATCCAATGAATAGGAAGTTGTGGGTGGCCTATCCCATGGTGCACTTTTCATCATCCCAAATATGCAAATTAGGACACATTCAAAATTTATCTCAAAAACCGTAAGGGATAGAGGAAAAAACCCAATTGCAAACTTGTTCAGCATAAAAACACAAACAAAAAAAATCATCCAAATCGGAACAACCAATCACCCACAATCACGTGGTGAACTGTTTGTAGTTTACAAACAGTCACACTGCACAAGGAAAACTGAATGTTGATATTTCCACCATGTAAAGCATGCAAATAAAGAAATTAACATAAATTACCATACTCACATTCACTTCCATGCGGAAAAGCAAATAAAAGGCATGTTTCAGCACACACAAGACAGAACAATTCCAGGATGGCAAGCTACACTGTTCCGGAAATGGTCAACATGATCTTCTGCTTCGGAGAGGCAAGGAGAAACCAACATGCTGCAGTTAGGTTGTATCGAGACAGATACCCTAACGAACGCCATCCATCTCGTCAAACAATGCGTCACATTATTCAAAGATTCGAGGCTACAGGGAATGTTAATGCAGAACGAGGACCAAGGGCACAAGGCGACGAGGATACAACAACACTAATTATGGCTGCAATTGCTGCAAATCCCCAACTGTTCTCAACATTCTACACGCACACCATTTTCACCCATACCATATTCATTGTCACCAGGAGTTACTGCCATGGGATTATGTTGCTAGGGCCGCCTTCTGCAACTGGTTGCTTACCTGCCTGGATGACAATCCAAACTTCATTCATGAGGTGTTGTGGACAGATGAAGCCCAGTTCACCAGGGATAGAGTTATCAACAGGCACAAACATCATCATTGGGCAGACGAAAACCCACGATGTCTGCGAGAAGCAACTCATCAAGGGAACTGGAGAATCAATGTGTGGTGTGGATTGTACAATGACACTGTGGTTGGACCGTATTTTTACGATGGAACACTGACTGCAGAACGCTACCGGGCTGAAATTCTCAACGTGGTAGTCACTGACTTCATTGACAATTTGCCATTGGCCTCGTATCAGCGCACGTTGTTTTAGCATGATGGAGCTCCTCCACATTACGGGTTGGTCGTTCGCGAGCGTCTAAGTGAGATGTTTGGACAACAATGGATTGGCCGGGGAGGCCACCCCGCTCCACTGATTTTACACCACTTGACTTTTTCTTGTGGGGATACCTGAAGGACAAGGTTTATGCTACGCAGCCCGCCTCACTGGAGGATCTGGTTCAACGAATCCAGGAAGCGTGCCTAGGAGTGACACCAGCCATGCTTGCCGATGTTTTGGCATCAGTTAGGTTTCCGTGCCCAATTGTGTTATGGTGCCCACAGTCGTCACATCGAGCATTTTGTTGATTAACTTTTTTTTTAAACTGTTTGAAGTAACTTGTTTTGCAGTGTGACTGTTTGTAAGCTACAAACAGTTCACCACGTGATTGTGGGTGATTAATTCGTCCGATTTGAATGATTTTTTTTTTGTTGTTGTTTTTTTTTATGCTGAACAAGTTCGCAATTGGGTTTTTTTCTCTATCCCTTACTGTTTTTGAGATAAATTTTGATGCGTCCTAATTTGCATATTTGGGATGATGAAAAGTGCACCATGGGATAGGCCACCCACAACTTCCTATTCATTGGAATCATCAAAATTGACATATCTGCTTCAGTTCAAAAAATAAAAGGGGGGGTTCAGACTTTTGTATTCACCCTGTATATAGGGTGATTATAATTAGAGTTCAACTTGTAAAGAGCTGTTTAAAAAGAACCACTGGTCAGAATGACCTGAAAATTGACCTGAATATATACGAAAAAGGGGGTAATTGTGTGGCATAAGAAAAATATAGTTCGAAATTCTAACTATAGATGGCGCTTTGCTCGTTGGCCAAAGCTGATTCGAATACACTATTTTAAAATTCACTGCATTATTATGCGCACATTTTATGCGCACCAGATATTGCATTTCTTATAACCATGCAAGGTACATGCCGTTTTCCTCATATTGCGTGTGAGAAGCTCGTCATGAATCTCTCAATGAAGGATCGCGGTCTGCTTGTCAAGCTCTTTTACAAGAACGGTGACTGTAAAAAATTGATACAGTGATGCACATTGAACAGTACCGTTGGTTTAACTTGCAACTCACGCTATAGCTGTCGCATTCAGATTCAAATCTCACTGGCAGCCGAACCCATTTACGTTATGACGAGTAAATCGTCATTCTATTTCGAACTATTATTTTTTCTTATGCCATACCGTTTTCCTCTTCTTCGCGAATATTCAGGTCAAATTTCAGGTCATTCTGACCAGTGGTTCTTTTTTTACAGCTTTTTGAAAGTTGAACGTTAATTATAATTACCGAGTATATAAGTGATCTAGTTGATATACCCGACGTTGCTCGGGCTCTTTTTTGATTAAATTTTGCAATATCTTAATGGGAATTAACACAGTAAAATAAATTGATTAATACAGTAAAAATTAACACTTGAAAAAGCTTAGAATTAAAATAGTAAAAATTCATATTAAAAAACCGAAAATTTCTTTTAAAAGGCTACCAATGGCCCTCTAGCAGTTTCTCTCGGTTCGTGTTGGAATGTTGTGTATAGCTGAGTTTAGCGTAGTGCCGGAGAAAAAATGTGTAGAATAATGTGTATGGCTTCGAAAATGGGAGGGAATAGAATGAAAATGAAATATAATTTGATCTGACTTTTTTCAGCCCTGTCTATGGCTGTAGTTCTTCTAATTCGTGTCATCTGACATTTAAAAATTCATGTGTTTATCTAAAAATTCAACAATTCCAAAATTTTCTTCTTGGGTGGCGGTGGATGTACAGAATCGTTTGTGTTTGTGTACTCTGCAATTCCAACAATCTGAATGGGGTTTTTCACTATTTGATTAACTGTTGTTGCATTTCATACTTTGCTCTCGAGGTCTTGAATCAACACTGGTGCGTTTAACACATTGTGTGGCCTAGCAGTCACCGTTTCTTCTGTTGACATATTTGCATCTTCGACGGCCGCCTGGGAACGTCGACGGCCATGGGTCACTCACCGCTTGTTCAGTTGCAGCAGTTCGCTGGAAAAACCGATACAGAACTGAGTGAAGGTTTCCACTGTTTCTCAATAGTCTGCTAACTCTCCATTATTTTCAGTTACTGCTCATTTTTAAAGATTTTCAAGAAAATGTTATGTTCTAATAACTATCAATTCTAAGTAAAGCATGAAAGACAGGAATTCTATGTATTGTTAAAAATTCCGACGACTTCTCAATGATTCTCAGAGGAAGAAGACCCTTCCTGCAGTATACTGACGACCATTACGCGAAATTTGAACTTATGATCGGGAAATTAGAAAGCCCGAAGAACATTACATTTTATAAGAGGGTGGTCCTCGATTTAAGCATGTAAATTGTGTGTCCTCAAGTTATTAGTTATGATATTTATTTACATGTCTTAATGAGCGCTATATATTATTTGATTGGGTGAAACCGGTAATTTTCTCTAATTTTCTATTTATTGCCATATCATTTTTAGAATTCTGCGTTGCTATCACTACTGTTGAAACAAACAGACCAGCCTATTGTTGCACAAGCTTTACATTGCATAGTTCGTCATGAGTTATATATTCTTGGCCTGTGCATATTGAAATACCTCCTATTAGTATGCGCTGCCATCAATTTAAATATCGATTATTATTCGATAAATATAATTTTTTTCGAAATCTCATGTAGACAGTGACCTTCTTCTTGCTTTGAAGATAAAGTGTGCAAAATTTCATCATGATCGGAAAAAAAATTGTAGATTTATATAAGAAAGAAACACACAAACAACCTTTCATCTTAACATATATATAATAAAAAAATAAAATAAAAAGTATATTTCGTCAAGAGATGGCGATGTATCCGGTATAGAACAACCGAATGAACGAAAGCGAAACGGTCGAAATCTATTGTCGAAAACGTATAGTCGTTAGAGAGCCTTTATAATCATGATAAAGGCTCTCTAATAGTCGTGCGATGCTACCTCCATCGGGTTGCAAAAACTGTCAGTGGACAAATAAACAAACGCGTAAAAGGGGTAAAAAACAAATGCGTCTACCCATTTCAATAATTTGTGTTAATTTTTCATAAGAGTAATATTTCATTTCATTTCGTTATATTATCGTATTGGAAATGCTACGTAAAATTTCTTATTGGAAACATATTTACGGGCAAATAACGTAAACGCATGAATTGTTCTTCTTTCTGCGTGCATGAATGTAAATCGGATAAAATTTTCTGCGACTTCCAAATCCTATAGATGAATGGTCCTATTTGAAAGAATATTCGCTTCGTAACGCAGCTTCCGCCTGAATGATATCACCATTGTCATAATAATGAGGAATGGGGTCTTTTCCGCCTTTATGTTATAATGATAGATTCCTTCGCGAAAATTGATTAGTTATACGTCATTATTTCAGCCACGTTAAAAAGTGAATCGTTTCAAAGTAACGATTTAAAAGTAGACTGAACTAATGAGGTCGAAGCTCAGTTTCTTTTATCCCATGCAGAAATTAGTTACATTTTGCATCATCTCATAATAAATAGACTAAGCACTCAATCTCTTCATCCCATTTACCGACAGCTTATGCCAATTGATTTTTTTTGTGCGAGAAACTCTTTTGATTTGAATGGTATTTATTAAAAAAATTTCTAAGTCTTCTTCTTTATATGAAATTACCATTATATAAAATTATTTCCATACGATGGAATTTCACTTTTAAATTTTAGAATTTAGGATGTTATCTTGTGTTAATGGCAATTATTATTATTATTTTTTTTGTGTTACTGCAACGGGATGCTGTTGTATCAATATTATGCATATACCGTTTATTTTGTCATGCTTAGACATCTTGTTTAGACATCTATCTAGAATTTTTTGCTCATTATATGCCATGAAAAGTTTATTCAAATATTTTCAGATACGCTAAATGCTCATTTATTTTTAATCCTCTCATGTGGAAAATCTTCAAGCCATTTAGTTTCCTTTTAATTATGAAAGAAAATTTGTTCATTGGTTCTACACAGGGTGAATATAAAAATGAGACCCCCCCCCCTGTTATTTTTGTAACCGAAGCAGATATGTCAATTTTGATGAATCCAGTGAATAGGAAGTTGTGGGTGACATATCCCATGGTGCACTTTTCATCATCCTAAATATGCAAATTAGGACACATTCAAATCTATCTTAAAAACCATAACAGATACACGAAAAATTTCAATTGAAGGCTTGTTCAGCATGGAATTCTGAACAAAACAAAATAACATATCCAAAATCCGATGAACGGATCACCAACACTCACAATCTAGAGCAGAAGATCATGTTGACCATTCCAGAACAGAATTGTTCTGTCTTCTGTATGCAGACACATGCCTTTTATTTGCTTTTTTTCAAGAAAGTGAATGTTATTATGGTAATATTTGGTAATTTCTTGATTTGCATGTTGAACATTTAAATGTCTTTGTGAAGTGCATACAGAAGTAACTAATAAATTCAACATGCGATTATTGGTGATCCGTTCATCGGATTTTGGAAATATTTTTTTTTGTTTTGTTCGAAATTCCATGCAGAACAAGTGTTCAAGTGGAATTTTTCGTATATCTGTTGCGGTTTTTAATATAGGATTTGAATGTGTCCTAATTTGCATATTTGGAATGATTAAACGTGCACCATTGGATTTGATCACCCACAACTTCCTATTCATTGGATTCATCAAAATTGGTTACGAAAATAAAAAGGGGGGGGGGGCTCATTTTTGTATCCACCCAGTATAATAACACCTTAGTCCTATAGCAACCTTCTAAAAACCAGGATTTTTTAAGCATTTTAAAGTAATCGAACTGTATCCGTAATTTTTATTTTTCATTATTTCCTCATGCTTTCAAACAGGATGTCTTTATCTATATCGCACATATTTTCTCTCAGTACATTTTTCCACTGCGTCTCAAATTAACAGTACGTGACAAAAAACTTACTTCAGTATAGATTCTAAGTAGTACTGGATCATTCCAAGAGCATCTCCAAAATTGTTGGAGAGAAATGAAGCTAAATGTTACTTCCTGGGGTTACTATAGTAAAAAAAAAAGTAAATGAAAATTTTGGATCAACGTATAAAATTCTTTAAATCCATTGGACTAAAAAATATAAGATGTGAAGAGCGAAAAGACATTAGTCAGACAGTAAGTATGAGGGCCATGGCGTACTATGATGCAGAGACGCAGCCGCACAAGCATAAGGGGAACGACATTTGGCGGCATTTTATAGACTTGCATCATTACTGAGAAAATCTACCACACGCCCCTGATAAGTATGATAAAATAACTTAGCTTATCAAAGTTTTCTATACACTTACCTGACAATGAATTAGAAACATCTGCGAAACATATGGAATTTATTTAATTCGTTTGAATGCAAAATAGTTTGAGGACATGTGATTCAAGCCTGCACTTATCACCTATTCAAGAAGGAGTTAGGTGAGTTCAATCATAGAACTTCATAGCAAAAGGAAAAAGAAGAGCATATAAGGAAACTTATAACTGTTTTCGAAAAGGGGCTCGAAAACAACGAAGATTATATTCATCAAACAACAGCTCATTATGGGCGCCCCGTCTAGTTGGAGCACGACAGAAAACAACGAAGTAGCGGACTGGATTCTAGAAAGGTGCGATATTCAGAAAAACAACCATTTTAAATGATGCACAGTCTCTTTAAAAATGGTAGCTGTGGTTCTTTGTCAGTTGTTGTACAGTAGCTATATTCAAAAACTCTGTGCCAGTCGTGCACACGTCTGATGTCACTTTTTGACGAACCGTGCAAACTCCTTATACAAAGCACGGGCTTTTTACGTTCTCTAGCACGACCACGACCATTGACGCGCAACATTACTCATCTCGGTCATCATGGTGACTAGAAAGCCGTTCCGAAACTGTAGAGAGGTAACTAAATGAGGTAAATAAATTTTGTAGGAACCTCAGAGAGGTGAATTAGAAATTGATGACAACTAAAGGGTGTCCCAAAATGAGCTGACATTTTAATTTTTTAATAAAACACGTTTTTCATTGGCAAATTTATAACAATTTAATTAGAAAGTAAAAACACGGAGATTATGTGTGATACAAAACATCTGACAAATGATCGCCCCGGCCTTGCTATCACTAACTTACTCTTTTGAGGAAACTTTCCATAACATGTTGACATAACTGCTGTAAAATTTCAGCAATGTCATGTCTTTGATGTCCTCAATAGTTTGTGGTTTATTGACGTACACTTTATCCTTAAGGCAATCCCAGAGAAAGAAATCTAACGGTGTCCATTCACATAATCTTGGTGACAATTCACATCACTTAGCTGCGAGATAACAGGACCGTCACAATTTTTCTTGCAAAAACTGCATGGTTTCATTGGCATTGTGACATGTTGTACCGTTCTGTTGAAACCATGTCTTCCACATCCATATCATTAATTTTAGGTCATTAATTTTAGGGGGAGGCCGTGGCCTGGTGGGCTTTCACTGAAACACAACTTCAGAAGTTAAGCAATACCAGGCACGGCTAGTCACTGGATGGGTGACCATCCGTGATCCAAACTTTCACCCCCCCCCCCCCCGGCTGCTGTGACCATCATACAGTAGTCGTTAATCCAGTTTCATCCGGAACCCAACTCGTCGGCCTCAGGCCATACAGGCCCTGGATGGACGTATTGGATTACTAATCAATAAATAAAAAAGGTTGAAATCATTTCAGGATATCGAAGTCCATTGACAGTAACGGTTTTTCATTTCACATTTTCATTTTCAAAGAAATAAGGTCCAATCAATCAACTCTGGATTTTCAGATCCCCAAATTCAACAGTTTTGTTTATTGACAAAGCTGATAAGAAGAAAATGTGTTTCATCACTAACGATGATTTTTTTCGAAAACCCACCATCAACTTGTTGCTTCTCCAAAACCCAATTTGCAAACGTCCGACGACTTGCATGATCTTGAGGTTTCAATGCTTGTGCCAACTGAATCTTGTAAGCAAATAAATGTAAATCTTTTTTCAAAATTCTATAAAGAGAACTTCTGGAAATGCCTATTTGTTGAGTGCGACGACGGATTGATGTGGAAGGATTTTCTTCAACACTTCCATCAGTTATGTTCGCATTCAAACGAGGTGTACGAGGACGGCCATTGCTTTTCTTTTGTTTGCAACTGAACCGCTAGACTCAAATTTATTGATCAAACACCACGGTGTTACGAGAAGGTGCATTACGGTCACCAAAAAAAAGGCGGCATCTGCGAACACTTTCGTATTATTTTCACCATTTTTGAAGTGAATTTTTACAATTTCTACGCGATGCTCGATTGTGTATTTTTGCATATTTTAGGTGTACTGAGAGGAGATAATGACTGAAGAATGCAGTAATTCAAAAAGTTCCAAGGGAACCGTTGACTAGCAACGGAATACGCAACAATCGGAGGTATGCAATAGTTCGATTGTGTACTTTTGCCTAACTTAACCTCAATGTTTAATAATGACAGCATATAAAAATCTCTACTCTGATTGTATCATGAAAAACGACGGCAAGTTCAAAATGTCATTTTGGGACACCCTTTAGAAGCTAGCAAAGTGGTATTTGATCAACCAGTTTGGGGATAAAGCTGATAAAAGAGTAAGCACAAGTGAGATTTTATTAAATACGTGCAGGTTTAACCCAAGATGGCAGTACCAATCGCGCTCTAAAACAACACGCTCTCATTCAAAAATTACCTCCAGCACGGATCATGCTTTTGCTCAAAGCTTTAGCTACGAGTTTCTCCGTTTAGATCGTTTTAACGACAGCGATCTCGTTCATGATTGATTGTCATATCAATTGACAAATGAATTTATTCCAGGCTGTTCCCGACCCATATCTGGCAGAACCATTCGCTGGAAATTGAAGCGGATTCAAATTGGAAGTCACATGCCTATACAAAAACCCCTTATTGCGGCGAAGAACAGGTGAGTTAGATTGTAGTGAAGTCTGGAATCTCGTGACTGGATAACTGGAAAAGGGCAAGTGATGACTGGAAGAAGATTATGTGGTTTGAGGAATCACGATATGCGTTGTTTTGTTTCAACATTAGGCAAAGGGTAAAGCAATGGATTAAGCAAGAAAACTCAACGTTCTGTTGGTTGTGTCATGATATGGAGCTTCCAATGCTGGTATGGAACTGGTCCTCTGATATTCATGGAAATCAGGTGCGATCCACAGATTATCTGTGTCTAAACATTATTGCCGACCAGGTACATCTTTCAATGCTGCATTTTTATCCTGCTTGTGACGGATTTTTCCTAGTCAACATTTTTGAATTAGTTTAATTTATTTTATTTAATTCATTATTAAAATAAAAAAGGAGATTTACTTATTAATTCAACACTGAGACTGTTCATCGCGCACTATTGTTTCAACAGTGGTTTAGCGAGCACATAGATGACTTCATTCTTATACGGGCCGCTCACAGCCCATTTCTCAACCATAGAGAATGTTTAGGGTATTTTGGAACAGCATATCCGACAGCAAGATCCTCTTCCAGCAAATCTGTAAAATTTAACGAAATTTCTGGTAAACGCCTGGTCTCCTATTGACTTTCAAGCGCTTTAATACCTTATTGACTCTATGCCAAGCCGCAAAAATGCTGTAGTTTTGGCCAAAGGGTATTCAATAAAATACCAAACAAATATTTCTAATTCAGTGGGTAGCGTGTCTGCTTGAAAGATGCCAAATTCGTTTGTATCGTATCCGCTGTCGAGCGAAGACTGGCGTTACCAAAAGTCGTATTTAAAGTGAATTGTATGTATGAAGTGAATTTGTAAGCAAATAGCTTAATTAAAGCTATATTAATTTAGCAGCTTGTGGATCGAGGCAGACCGCTACTGAGTGCACAAGCGTCCTATGAGCGGTGTAAGACATTTTGGTGCTCCCAATAATACTATCCTTCTGTATAATATACCATAAGCATTATTTTGAATGCATTTCCAACTTCGGAAGATATACATACCTGTGAGATACGTTATAATTTTCTGGTTTTACTGTTTTTTGCGATCGTCAGTTTTCGATTGTGGCCCTTTTAACATGATAAAAAATGTGATCCAAAAACCGAAACCAAAAAGCGTTACAGAAACAGTTTTGCCCTAATGGTGCCATATGAAACCATGTGGTACCATTGAAACTTTCAATGCTAAGATATGGCGTGTAATATAGCAACCAACTCCTTACGAGTTGTTAGATCTATTGTTATCCATAGCTTATTTGTATCAAGAGAGCATATTGCTGTTAGGCTTAATGGTATCTAAAATTCATTGCCCTTATACATATTACTAATTAATAGTAGTAGATGATAACGTAGAAACACTTTAGTAATTTAATATGAAAAAATAATAGATGCTTACACATAACGCTTCAGCAATTGAGGCTCACTTCGTTTAGCATTATGTGGGAATTCTTTCAAATTAAGGAACTTTTATATTTTTAAATGTATGAGGAATAACTTCACTCTCCATTTACCTTTTAGTTCTTCAAGTTTATTCGTTTAAATTCTCTCTATACATTAGCTTACTTAAATAGTAATTTATAATTTAGTTTTTATATTTATTTATTTTCTCTAAAGTATTTTAAAATGTTGGTTAATTCTATATATCCATGTACGATGCTATAACATGAAAATGTACTCCCTTTATCCGCTTTGGCGGTAAAATCATTATTAAAATAAATAGAAAAATAGCCGAAACTGTGGATACCCTAATAAATAAAGGGAAAAAACAGAAAACACTACTCCACATAGAAAAATTTTACTGACTCAGATGTACATTTCGGATTTCAAAAATCCATCATCAGTGAGTCATTCTTGTTTGTTTTTTCCAGCAGTTCTTTTGAGCAGAAAGGGATTTTCATTCCAAAATTTTAACAAAACTAAAACGACGATTATTAAATTTTTCACTTGAAGCTTGTGTACATGTAAATTGTGCACACAAATAACATTAGCGTTTGTGTGTCTTTAAATTCCATTAAGCTCCTTTACGTTTGCTTTCTTTGCTGAAATCGTTGGTCAATATTCTAGAAGGTAAAAGAATTTACATTTTTAATTTCCTGCACTTGTTTGTTACCATTGGCAAAGGCTTTCACCTCAAGACTGCCTAAAGATGACGACAGCGTAGCTACTAATTTTAATATAATTATATTCCTGCATAGACAATGTGAATTTTTCAAGATCATACAAATTTCAATAAACACTAAGAAACGGAGAACTTTGTTAAATAGGTAATTTATTGATGCCAGCTCATCCCAGTAACGATTAATTAGAAACAATGGTCAATATTGCTGGGAACTGAAATACAGAAAAAAAATTGAGATGGGAATAAGGAATCCATTGTGCGTATTTACATGACTGTAATAGTCATAAGCTATACAATATGTAGAGTTTTGATGTACAAGATCAACTAAACAAACGATATACATGTATTCTGATGAACATTTTGATCATGATTAGCATACAAGCACACGATGGCGTTCAGATTGTTAACGTACTTCAAAAAATGATTAGATTATCCGTTATATTTTATAGTAATTTTGGCGTTAACTTGTTAAACTAATTCCTTAAAATGATTCGTGAATGGACTTTTTCCGACATTCAAACAAATTTGTCGAAGGCCCATGTCGGGAGTCATTCTTTCTGAAACATAATAATTATTAAGCCAGACTATGACGTCAGTAATTACTCTTCGTTTGCTTAATGACATTTGGATGCAAATTCTTCGATTTTTGGAGCCATTAAAGGGCCTTTAAGTGTCGTTGCATTTTAATGAAACTTTAGTTTCGTCGATAAATTTACGTGAGCTCATATGTACCGATTTTGAAGAAACGCAGTTCAGCAGGAATGGTTTTATATGATGATACGGACGGACTAAAGATGATATTTTAAAATGCCCTAAAAATGAAAAGATATTCGGCCATTCGTAATGAATTTTCCACGTTTCAACTAATAAAAGGTAGTTAGTTTAATTCTAAACTAATCATAATTAACTTTTTATTCTAATCAACAGTTACAATAACTTTCAGCAATAGAAAGAAAGAAATATACTAATATAAATAAAACAACATTGACTATAAATCACTTTACAATTTACATTTTGTCTATAAACCCACTCTCTGATATAACACCATCGAAGGGAACAAAAAAATTCCTAATATCTCATGTGATTTTCTAAACTCTCAACAAAGCCCATTCATTTATATATATATTCTATATATTATATATTCATTCTAAAGAAAGGAAAAATTCCCTGACCTGGATTCGAATCAAGAACCATTCGTTCAAATACAGACCCTCGCGAGATTAGAAATGAAAGCTTTTCGTCTGTTATATGAATTTCGGGTTCGAATTGAAAGTTGTTGCATAATGCTAAGTGATTAATGATACCTTCATCTATTATTTAAACAAAGAGTTATCGTTTAATACCTGTACAAAAGAAAGTGCAACAACGATATCTACAGTGATCAACCTGTTGTGATCTTTACAAATGTTTACGTTCCAGTATTGATATTTTGAAACTTACTTTTTCGCATTCAACATTTTTTTATCTGTTTTTTTAACATCGTTTGGTTCAGGCATTTAACACAAATTATAAATTCGCAGGCTAATGTAATCTTTTACTCTAAAAATATAAAAGAGGTACTTAGGCGTAAGTGAAGTCAATCACGGAATATTTTTTTGCATAACTTCGCCTTCTCAAAATTACTAAGGCAACTTTTTCTTCCATTAAAACGGAACAGAATGTGTATAAAATATTTTAATGCGTTGTTTCGAGATATTTAGATGTGCCAAAGTTAACGCATCAAATCTTAAATGTTCAAATACTTTTGAAGTATTAGTCTGAATAGAAAAATATTTGCGACAAAACTTTATAGTTATCAATAGGAGACTTAAACCAACCGTTTTTCCACAAAGAATTTAAGACACAAGAATGTACATTTCGGTCGCTACGCGGCCTTCTTTCAGCATGAACTTTACTATATTTAAGTTTATTGTTCTTTAGCGCAGAAGTAAGAATGTTAAAAAATAGAAGTTCCTATTTAAGAAATCAAAGTTGACTTGAAACATCTACGAAATGAAAAACTTAATAATGCTGTGTCTTTCCTCCCTCAAAACATACAATTGTTATCTGAAATATTTACTCTAAAATTATTTATCGGACCCATCTGGCACAAATCTTGTTGAATTTCAGCTTATCGTGGATGATGGTCTCCACACTACCAGTGCTGATGTTCAGTATTGAAGCCAATTCTCGGATATGAATCCGCCTGTTCTCCCTTATCGCCTCGTTTGTTCGTGCGATGATGCCATCATTGACAGCAGTTGCTGGCCTTGCCTTATGAGGTTCATTGCCGGTGGATTCTCGCCCTCCTTCAAACTTTTGGCACCAAGCAAAGACGGATGGTCGAGACAAACATGAACAACTGTCTTTGAAGTCTTTGATGAATTTCAGATGCTTTCACACCTTCGTTGTGTAGAAAGTTGATGATTATTCGTTGTTCCATTTTGGTCGACACATTGATGTCCGCCATTTTGTTTAAATTAACAATTGGTTGTCATAGCAACCGGATGAGTGGTGCTGCATTTGATTGACAGGCGGTGGTTGCCATCCCAATAGTGAAAGTTTTGATTTTTACAACAATGAAATTTACTGATAATTTTTTGAACAAGAACTTTTTTAACAAAAATGAACCGACTTCATGGGTCTAAAACCTTCCCAGAAAAATATTCAGTCGAATAGCGAAAACCCCATCCAAATCGGATCAGTAGTTTTTGAGAAAATCGCGAACATACATACGTACATACGGATATATACGGGTTAAACAGAGAACCTCCTTTTTTTGAAGTCGGTAAAAATAAAGTCCAGGTCAAATTTGAACGCCCCTCTTACATAATTTATTTCTATTCAAAGTTTTTCAAACTACTTTCGCTTAATATATCTTTTGTGTCCCTAAATCATCGTAATATTTTTATTTCATTTTATTTTTATTTATTTTATTAATTATTTTTTCCTGTGTTATTACTTTGTAATTTTAAATGGCTTAAAGAGAAGCCATATATGAATGTATTTTTATCAGTTTGGATGCGCACGATACAATGGGAATAAAACGCTCTCTTTCTTCAAAAAACATGAAAGAGGCTTTTCGATTAAAAAAAACAAACACCCAACAACCACAAAGAACTCGAGATTCGCAATCCATTTGTCAAATGGATTCGTGAAGAAGGATGAGCCCCACAACAATTCTGGGCATACAAGCAGACTTAAAAAATAAATGTTTGCATTCAGGAGAAGTAATGCCCTACTCTTTTCCTTCGATGCTGGTTTCGTTTGCCTCTGGTAAAGAACAAGCGTTCAAAAAACGATGAAAGCGTCTTTATAAAGATATAACGGGCACCAGCTATTTGTTTAATGTACAGGGGTGAGTCAGAAATAATGTTACACTTTTAAACATTTATTGTGGATAAAATACTTATGGCAGACGACTGTGCAAGGCTGTCAATAAAAAGAAAAGCTCACGTTTCAATATGACAGCCTTGTGTGTAACATGACAAACATGTAAACAATAATCTAATTCTTGCCATACGCGTGACAGCATTTCGTCGTCGAAGACACATGGAATGCGGCTTTTATTTTGATTTTTGATGCTTATGGCACAGCCTGAATAGATATTTAAAAGTATAGCATTCTTTCTGAATAATCCTCTTCTTACAGAGATTAAAAGAACATTTCATGAATAACAACACCAATTGGAAGATGGGCGATGATGCCATTAATTTATTGAAATCCATAATAATAAAGAAACTGTTTTTTATTTTTCATGATAGAGAGAATATCCATTATAACGTGGTGATTTTCATACACGTTTATAGTGGTAGTAAACGGGGGAACTTGTACGTGCTCTTATGGATTGCAGGAAAATCAAGTTATAAATTTAACATCGAGGACTGTAATCAAACGCAATTTAACGAACCACCGCAAAATCATTACACCGATTTTCCTGAAAATTCAATTACCTTGGCAAATTGATTCTGAAATATGAAACGTTATATGCCATCCACGTTGATTTCAATCTGTACCCAGAAACGGAAATAGCATCCATGTATAAAGGTAGAATAAAACAATTTGATTAGCATCCAATGAGATATGTTTGCATGAGAAGCATTATTTCTTTCTTTTCATTTTATATTTTATCCTTTTGTATGAGTCACATATTTTATTGATGCATAACACTTCTAGTTTAACATAAATCAACTTCACATTATCTGTATCGTAATTACTTTAATATGGAATTCGGATATACAGGACAAAACCGGAAAACGGATGATGACATAACGGAGACTGGGAGATAAGATTAGAAAACGGAATTGGAATAAATTTATCATAATTCAAAATCTATGTAGAAATCTAAGTTCGGTATTTAACGAATTCCTTTCTTTAAATCGTCTCCAATTGTAAAAGAGAAATGCTGAATTAAAGGCTCAGTTTTTAAATGAACTTAGCTAGGTTTTTTAAGAAAATATTTCCTGAAATGTCTTTATTAACGGCGAAGGTTTTCTCTTATAGACAAGTGAGCTGATAAGATTTGACTAATCTTCAAGATTCATTGCTTAAATAAAATCTTGTAAAACATTTCCAGGAGGAGCTTTAGCACTGAAGCAGACATGCATTTATGCATTTATTAAAACGAAATTAACCCTCCCCCCGTGTAGGGTAAGGCAAGTAGCAGATCTTGCGGTCATCTATTTTTACCCCTTTATCTGCACTTTTTACCTTCCTCCAAGTTATTTAATCATAAAATTGATTTTCTCGAACATAGTATGTAGAAAATGAAAAAGAGCTCGTATTCGTCTTTCTTTTCTCATCATTTCTGATGGAATGACACTTCACATGCCATAGTTGCCATAGTTCTCTAAAGACCAAGTGACTGCCTCCCCTGCCACTCCGACTCCACTCGAACAATTGAGCCTAAACTTCATAGTAATGTAGATCTTACCTAGAGGGATCTGGATACTGAATTTCACTCCTTTATGTACCTAAATAGCACATAGATATTTTGTCCTCTCCGAATCTCACCCCTGTAATTCCGACCTCAGTGCACCAATCAAAACCAAACTAATTAGTGAACGTGGATATGCCCATAAGCTACATTCCGAATTTCAGCCTTCTACCTCAAACTATGTAAAAATTATGAAGGGGCCGGCGGACATTATAAAACCAATAAGCAGCTCCATTTTTCTGCTACTTAATAATATAGAATACTAGCTGAAACTACTCGGAAATTACTCGTTGGAATTCGATCAAACTTTAGCGGTATACCGAGTTTTATGTACCCTATTATTTCTCCAAAATTCATTATTCTAGGCTTTGCAGAACCTGAGTTATTAACTTGTTGATCTTGGTGGCGGCATTTTTATTCCTGTTCATATCTCAGTTAGCGTTCAAATTCGGACCCACATAATATTAAAAAAAAAATGTTCATTCTGGTCACCTCTCTCATTGCTTATAAGTTATACACACTTTTTTCAGAATCACCCTGATATAGATTATAAGTACTTGAGTAATCGTGTGCTTATCAACTTAAAAGATGAACAGAAATTAACAATATATTCATCCTTGACAAATCGATTGTTATGACTTGCTATTATCTTGGCATTCTTTACAGTGACTGTTTTAGCACGTGAATTCGACTTGGAAGGTCCACGAAAAATTTTGAAAAGTTAATACGGTCGAGCTAAGACCTTGGTGGTCATATTTCTGAAAACAGAATTTGAAAAAATTAATCCGTTTTCAAGTTATCGTGCAAACGGCGGACGGACGGCCGGATAAACGTACAAACCAAGCGTGCATTCTTATAAGTAGCTTTTGGCTAAAGCTCCTAATAAAGGAAATTCATGTAACTTATGTAGGTCATCCAAATTTACATCTCTTTTATTGCTCAACACCCACGTTAAAATACAAAGCAATTCCTATTTACCAAGGAATACAAATTGCTTTATGGTAATCATGGTATATCTCGTACGACTATGCAGATGCAGTAGAATTATAAGTGCAACATGAGTAAGTGAATGTTTATCGTAGCTCTAAATACCTCGCATCTACTTCTTGGGAAGTCTCCAAATTAATATTTACTTACTTACTTACTTTTCAAACCCGCTTATCCGTTAGGGTCGCGGGGGCAGCAGCCCTATGGAGGATCTCCAGCGATCGCGATCTTCCGCCATCAGGTGCATGTCCTCCCTGGTAATATCCAAGCGACTCGAACCCAGATTCTCCAAGTAGTCTAGCCACCTGGCTCTAGGCCGACCCCTTGGTCTCTTACCCACCGGCTTGGAAAATAACAACTGCCTAGGAAGACTAGTTTGCGGCATCCGTATCACGTGGCCATACCAGCGCAACTGAGATCTCTCAATGCGGAGAAGTAGCGGCTCAACACCTAAAGATTCCCTTATTGTGCTGCTGTACACTCTATCTAGTAGGGTAACACCTGCCACACCTCTCAGGAATCTCATTTCGGCCGCTTGTACCCAAATTAATATTATCTACGCAAAATACATGTATGTAAAAGAATATAGCAGTCGTTAAAATTTAATAACAGCAATTAGCTCTTGTTAACAAATAACCTAACAGTAACGATAATAACTATTGATAAAAATAAGCCTAATAGCAAATAGCTACTGACACCAATTGGCAATTGTTAACGATATGTGTGGCATCGCTTGACTTTTGATAACAATAGCCCTGGAATCAATTATAAACTTGGAAGTCCAATTAGATATCTTGTAACAGCATGACGGCTCACATCCGTGGTAGCTCAATTGGTAAGAGTGGTGTCAGCGATAGGCATGGCCCCTAGTTCGAGTCCAGGTTGCAGAATTTTTCTATTCATTATTGTGATAGGTTTGAAGACGTTCTTCAGTTAATTTATTATCTTCTGTTTAAGCTGAATAAAGACAATAAGTTCGACATGAACGGACTCCACTCTCAGAGACGAATAATTTTTGTAAGAATATTATTTGCCTCTAAAGAGCCAATTTTGAGATTTTAAGGGTTTTTAATACCTCCCCCCATTTTTCCCCTTTTCTTTCTTTTTATGATAAAGTAGGAGGCCTATGCGAATGTACCATTCCACCATTACAATTTATTTTTACTGATTTAATGGCTACAATCCATATCTTCCACAACTCTGGATGGGTTGGAAATGTGTGGAATTTAAGGCCAAGGTTTTTCTTTGCATTTACACTACACTGAGGGACTCGGCAATTAAAAGGCATAATTTACGCGTTTGGCAATCACGCGGATAAAGGATGAAAAGTCTATACCACAAACCTACACTAACGCCACCAGGTGGCAATAAATTCATGCAACACTCTCCCATTCTTAAAGCATGGTATAAGATAAGCCATGGTTAAATAAAGCAACCGCGTATGTCGACAATGCGATCGTAATGGGTTTAAATGACAACAAAAAGTAATACTGTATGCATTCATAACTTATCAATACGAAGCGACTGATATATCAGATGCTGGTCTTGATATTTTTTAACGGTAACTGTTAGGGTTCGTGCATTTACTTGAGTTAAGATCATGACGATCATACTGTTATTAACTGACTTTAAAAGTTTCCCCGTTTTCAAGTTAACGTGAAAACGGCGAATAGATGGATAAACGTATAGACTAAGCCTGAATTCTTATAAGTAATTAAAACTCCTAATAAATGGGCTAGTAAAATAGCTTAAGACGACGTGGCGGCTCTTTCTTATTGGCAAGACTTGTGGAAAAATCTACATGATTCTGAACATACATTAACGAAGTTATTGTATATGGGGGAGTTGTGAAATGTCGCAATCACTGTATTCATGACGTGGCAAGGGACTTGCGGTTCGAAGACAGAACCTTCAGTCTTCATTCACTGCGTTTGAAGTTTCTAAGCGGTTTATGCACAGAAATTTCAGTTTCTTTAAATATGGAGAGTGTCTGCAGAAGTTTGATAGGTCCATCTTGAAAGCTGGAAACGAGATGGTACCTTGAAGTCTCACTCTAGAAAATTGTGATGGGGAAATACATTTTGTATTTCGAATTCATATGTGAAATACGTACTAAATTGCTTTCCATATTTCATGAACTTTGTAACTTTCATAAAGATTTCAGTATAAAAGCGTAAGATATTGTTTACTTTTCGATTTGCATGGAGTAAATTTCGTACTGTATTCTCCTTTAATTGCTGATCCTTGAAACCATTGTCGAGAAAACTTTACTAGCCAATGCTCCTTTCTTACTTAGAGACGAACATTTGAAACCAGCGAATTGTCTGCTTCGTACAGGCTTACTGCTGACGTCATGTTATTGTCATGATACCATTCTGAAGGAGTTATATGAATCGAGAAGTTATGACGCTTTCCTTGCTGAAATTGTTTCTCTCTTTCTTTTAGGACTCTAGTACGAGTATCTTCCTGTAAATAGATAAGTTAGTGTCTGATCTCAAACATTTAAAAAATCTACGGCCCTATATATCAGTCGATTCTATTTTAACTCTCGTCCGATAGCCACTTTTCTTTCCTTGATACGCACCATAATCTCTCCCAACCTCTCTCTCTCCCGGGCCCTTTCCTTTTTTGATCCTCCATCTCGATGACTTCACCGCCAGATTTCTCTTCCGATTTTTCTTTTTTGTCCTGCGTGAGTGAAGAGAGAGCGTTCGTTTCCGTCAGTTAGGCGCTCGTATCGTTATCCTGAATATTAGATATCATCCTCTAAGATAAAAGTCATATGAAAATCGACATGAATAAACTCCTCTGAGGCTATGATAAACCATATTCACTTAAGTTGGTATAGGCGTTGACTCTAAATGGGTCATATATCATAATATCAAGTCATAATATCAATCTATCATAAAATCTCAAGCCCTCGAATGATTTCTGAAATCCTTAACTTGAGATAAAATGCATTTTATAAACTAGAAGGTAATTACTGACGTCATCGTTTGTATTATAGCTACTATATTATACCGAGCAGACTCGACCGCCATTACGGAGCCACTTGTAATGGTAATGCATGCTATAAGAGCGAGGATTTTTATCTTACTGATTAAAATCTTTGCGAAAATGGCTATAATTGGAAGAAATGGAAAGAGCAGTGTCAGATTAGTATATGCATGTGCGATGGAAGGCTATTAGGCGCATTCGGCGGCGCTCAGATCTGACTCAGATCTGAGAGAGCAGCGTTCGGCGGGCACTTTGGTACTTCCGCCTGAGAAGAAAACGTGTTCGGCACGCAACGAATCTGTCAGATTCTGAGCTCAGACGCTCAGCAAGCTTTTCTTTTTCTGAGTGCTCAGATAGAATATGGCGGCGCTCACTGCGATGCGAAGCTATCAAAAAAGCTACGAGAGCCAAATCATGGCGATGCCCAGTGTACCCTTTCCTCGCTGGCCTTATGGTATACTCTTCTCGCGATCGAATATTAATCATGCTGAGTTGTTCATTTGATGCAGATTTTTATTTCATGTACACTAAAATTAGTAAAACCGCCGTTTCTTCTCAATATTTGTAAAGTCGATAAAGCCATTTCTTTCTGAGATAAAAGCGCGTTCGGCAACTGTCACTCAGACGCTCAGAAAAGCAGTCAGATACCACGTGACAGTTCTCTCAGATCTAAGCCAGATCTGAGTGCCGCCGAATACGCCTATTATTACCAACATTTCGACGAAATTGCAATTTTTTTATGTCAAAAGAGCATAATGTTGCTTCATCTCGTCAAGAGAGGGTCATATAAATGAAGCTTAAAACATATCTAGCGATTCGCGTTCTGTATTCCCCTTGCGACTCGCAAGGAGATTACACGGTATTACACATGTTTCTAGCTTCATTTATATGACCGTCTCTTGACGAGATGAGGCAACATTATGCTCTTTTGACATATATATTACAATTTCTTCGAAATGCTGGTAATAATAGCCTTCCATCGCACATGCATATACTAATCTGACACTGCTCTTTCCATTTCTTCCAATTTTAGCCATTTTCGCAAAGATTTTAATCAGTAAGATAAAAATCCTCGTTCTTATAGCATGCATTACTATTACAAGTGGGCTCCGTAATGGCGGTCGAGTCAGCTAGTATATATATAGTAGCTCTAGTTTGTATGCTTATTGTTGAAAACAAGCTCTGTCAACACCACCTAGACAGAAGGCCTGATAACGGATTTGTCATAAATTGTTACATCAACATTAATCGACCATTGTTAATCCTATTTCCATCAATAATAAGCCATAAATTTGATCGACTATAGTCCATCCAGTGTTAGTTTGCGCGAAATGTGATGGCCGTTTCAATTGTTGGACATTGTTACAACAAAAATTAAACAATACATAACAATTAGCATGTCCATCACATTTCGCGCAAACAAAGGCTGGATGGACTATAATGATGATGTAACAATGTATGACAAATCCGTTATCAGGCCTTCTCTCTAGGTGGTGTTGGCTCTGTCCACTTATAGAAAAATTCCATGTGTCAATCAAAACTTTCAGACTTCATCTTAAAGTTTCTTAAACAGTTTCTTAAAAAAAAAAATCGGAAAAATTAAAAGCGCTCCAATTGGTTTCACTCAAATGCAAGTTCTTATTAAGTTCAGTCCATCCATATGCATAAAACAGTTCTTTTGTTTTAATTGTCTTCAAATTCGGTGGGTATATGTACGTTAAGCTAAAAAGACGGAAGACACTCAATCGACGAGAAAAAAAACGGCCAGGGCGTATCTGGCCTTGAAGTACCAGCCCCTAATTGCTTCTCCAGTCTGCCTTCTTTGAACAATCATTTTTCCTTGCATTTATCTCATTTTTCTCTTCACATCGCCTCATTCTTTGCAGCTCGCTGGATAATCGATTAGTACGAGGGGAGGGCGGGCGTCGAATCTAAACAAAAGAACCATCCGACACGTGGCAATCGATTGTCGAATGTTTACATGACACCCCTAATAAGTAATCAAGGTGTTTGAGATCAGCGATCGGGTATTAGCGCCATCCGACCCTTTAGTTGGGAAAGTATTACTCAAATTCTAGCTTCATCTTGCTGAAGCGCGATACTGTTAATGGTACATCTTCTAGAAAGACGGGGAATGTGTCTTACAGAATCTGTATAATCATCGATATATGAGGGTGAATCAAAAAGTAAAGTTACAGTCAGCATCATCTGTGGTCGAAGAGCGCCGACATCGCCGTTTTTAAGGATGTTGCCTGTATGTCAAAATTGCAACGTGGCATGATCCCCTTGTTTACGCGTTTACTGCGTACGCAAGAGTATTGTTGTCATGGCGCAGCAACTGGTTGTACACTTCAAGTTGGAAAATGCACTGAAATCCATAAGGAAATTATCAGTGTCTACGAGGATAATATGATTTCTCGTCCTGCAGTTTCAGGATCATTCTCCTGCACGACAATGTCACACCGTACACAGCTCGGGTTACTCAGGAACTGCTTTCAACATTTAAGTGGGAGGTGTGGCAACATCCACCATACAGCCTCGACTTAGCCTCATGTGACTATCATTTGTTCGGGAAAACGAAATGTGACCTGGGAGGAAAACAATTCCGCACTGATGACGACATCAAAGACGCAGTGCTGACATGGTTGAGAAACGCTGGAGCGGATTTTTACCGCAGCGCCATGGAAAAGTTAATTTCAGACAAGTTTTTACAATTGTTGGGTAATAAATGATGCACGTTTCCTCAGAATGTATGTATGGCATCTTAACTTACATCTGTTTTACTGTTTCAGAGTGTAACTTACTTTTTGAATCACCCTCGTATCTGTATATATCGTATAGGCTAGAGCAGTGCTGCGGATAGATAATGGAATCACACAGGTGGTCGCGAAACTGATGGTATTCGACCGTGCAATAAGAATCCTTCTCATCCCACAGACGATCGTTGTCTGATATTTTCATCAATAACGAAGCTTGATTGATCCATGAAGAGGACTGATAAAAGAAACGCCAGAATTTTGCAGTGGAATACATATAGTGAGAATTGGTAGGAATAATTCTCATATTCTAGAACAGCTAGCACAGTTTTGCAACTAACAGGACATTGATCGATCACATTCGTAGAGCTCATACGGGATTATTCGCAACGTCTTGGCGAAAATACTGTTCCAAGTTAGGTACACATAAGTCACGCGGTTGTCCGTCTTCCACATGATCAAGTATCCCTGCCTCACGAAGGTGACAATATAATGTTCCAAGTATGTTAATGATGCGACTGCCGTTTATGAGGATAAATCTTCTGGCATGTCTGTGCGGACTCCCATTCGTGAATTGGGTAATTGGAAAAGCCCAAGTAGTATGCTGAAGTAGCATAATTTTCTATATATCTATACAGGGTATTTCTAAATGGAAGGACAATAAGTAACTAGCGTGATCCTTTGCATGATGACAAACTTAAAGTTCCTTATGCAAATCGTTCAAAACTTAAATGTTGAGGATCTAAATATCACGCGAAGTTTGCTGAAACTCTGGCGAAAACGTCATTTAAACGTCTCAACAAGTGGCGTAGTTCATTGTTTTGGAATGGTATAGTGGAATAGACTGAAATGCTCTTTGATTAGTACATTGTTTTAAAACATTATAAGATTGAACCCTACCAAAATTTGACGGCAAACAACTGTGTGGTTTCATAAACAATCATAAACAATTCTCTCCATAAAGACATCACAATAAAGAACTTTGCTAGCATTGATGATCAAATTAACAACAATTACATACAACAATTAACGACGGTTTTCAAAACAGGAAACCCTTATTGATGTGCACATTGGCATACTAAATTAAACAATACAAGATGCATGTCAGCATACTTTGCAATTGTGTACATGTTTTACTGCGTACATCTGATCACAGTAAAACTACGCAAGCACCTCAAAAGGACATAAAACCTAATACATAAAGAAAAGTTTCAACAATTGAAAACACGCAGCCCTACACAATGATGTGCTTTTGTTTGGACCACGGTCTATAGATATTCATGGTTATCGAGCTTCGGCCATTTTCCATTGTTTCGAGAAGCTAAGGAAAACAGATCGCGCCAGGTGCCGCATAGATCGCACCAGGGCCGACCGTGGCCTGCGATAGAGGTTTTTCATTGAAACTGAAAATGAAAGTAAAGTTTCTGTCTGTCGATTGGGCGGCGCTGCAGGCGTTTTTGGGCCGATTGTACATGCAGCGCCACTATTCAATAGAGTTCCCGCCCTATTGGGAGCTAGAAACTTTAGCTTCATTTTAACAATGGAGCTCGATGACCATGAATATCTATAGATCGTGGCTTGGACTAAACGCGCTGCATCCGAGGCCAACGAGAGACAGGCCAGGGCACTCAAAAATCACATGATCATCGGGGTCCGAGCAACAATCCATTCTTCATTGTTTCCAACAAACGAAAAATTACTGATTGTTAAAATCCAAGATGGAGACAATGAAGCATGAATTGTTGGTCGGACCCCGATGATCATGTGATTTTTGAGTGTCCTGGCCTGTCTCTCGTTGGCCTCGGCTGCATCATTGTGACGTCGTACAGTACTGCTTATTAACAAAGCACTAAATTGTTTTTTAAAACTTCCTTGCCCCTTTGAACTGCTGGTGCGGAAAGTTCAAAAATGACTTAACGATGCGATTTTTTTACATTCCCAATTTTGAGTTTTCGACATTTTCGATGAGGAACTTTTTGCTTCTATTGAAGCATGGTATCACGAAATGTACTTATTGTCCTTCCATTTAGAAACACCCTGTATATGCATCCATGTACGAGGTACATCCAGAAAGTAATTCCGCTTGGTAGCACAAAAAAGCAAGTACATCCTCAGAAAAACAAATTTATCACAAAAAAATCTCCATACCTTTTACTGTTTTTCTACATAGCTCCCACTATTTTGAAGGCACTTATCATAGTTTTTGTATGCTCTCTTCATAAAAAGTTGCCGTCTATGATGTCAACCACATAGTGACACATTATTTTATTTCGTCATCATTGTTGAAATTTTGGCCATGACTTCAGGTACAAAAAGAGATTTGGCCTCCACTGCACGGAACAATTCATTACTGACCAAAGATGGCCGTCCACTTCGTTCTTCATCGTGCACACTATCACGTCCTTCACTGAATAGCCGCACCCGTCTCCTGGCCATTGAATTACTCATAACATTATCACTGTAAACCTCTTGGATCTAAAGGAGTTTTTTAAAGGATTTTTTTTCCTTTTTCTTTTATAATAGAACGTGAACATGCCTGCAGTTTGTTCAGCGTACAACTGTAGTAATCGAAACGATAAAACAACATTTACTTCAGATTACAAATTAGTTATATTCGATGAATATCGATTGGTTTAGTGTTCTTCCTATTCAGAAAACAAATTACCGATCTAATCTCACAAACGGTGGGATTTTCAATTTGTTTTGCTATTTTAAACAAGCAAAGAGAAGCAAACACAATTGACAGCTACCTTAAAATGGCATCAACTCCTTCCCAAGGAGCCAGCCTGTGTAACTAGTGCGCATGCGCCGAACTGCGAACATAGCGTTGCCGCGACGAGAAATAGAAACGGACTTCGTATGTGAGTAATTTTTGATTGCGGGAAAACCGAAAAATGCATTGAGGGCATTATGAGAAGGCTGAAAATTAACATACAATATGGTATTCAAAATTTTCTAGACTTTCGTTGCCATCTGGAAAATAGTTTTCAAGATTTTATTTAAATTTCTAAAAGCATTCGAAATAACTAGTCTCGGTACACTGTCACTCGATATAGATATTTATATCTTAAAGAAAAATGAAAAAGAAGAAGAGGAAACTGAAAAATTAATGCTGAAAACACTAATCCAAAACATTTACAAGATATATACTATCTGTGATAAAGCGCTAGGATCGGTGTAGTAGTGCGAGCGTAAGGGGTTACTTTGAAGGTGACGATGGAAAATAAGAACCAGGTAAATGTGTGAATTTATTTATTAATGAATTTCATAGCTTTGCATAGCGCCTTGTGTAAAAAAAGAATACATACAAAAATAGAGAGATGAACGAAAATAAAGACACATACACTACCCTATCAAAAGTCATGGGACAACCCTGATTTGAATGAAAATGAGACATTCCTTTGCAATTACACTGTTGGCATTCTTCCCAGCACTACATAACAGAGAGTATGTTATTATGAGATGATGCTTGCGTGAATGCTGTAAGAATGTCTCAAAGAAAAGAGCTTTCAAACTTCCAAAGAGGTACAATTGTTGGGTGCCATCTCGCAGGCAAAACTGTTAGAGAAACGTCAACCCTCGTAAACATCCCGAAATCGACCGTTCACAACATCATCCGGGCATGGAAAGAGAAAGGCACCACAAATGTTCCGTCTAGACTGGAAAACCCAAGATCATGTCGGCCAGAGATCAAAGGGCTCTTCGTAAAGTGGTCACTGCAAACCGTCACACATCGCTTGATGGACTGAGAAGATCGTTCATAGAGTCGATGGGAACAACTATGAGCACCCTGACTGTTCGCAGGGAACCGCATGCAATGGGCTTTTATGGCAGAGCGGCAGCCCACAAACCTCATATCAGCACCAGCATCGCAGCGAGGAGAATGCAATGGTGCAAAGAGCGACGACATTGGACTCTGGATCAATGGCGAATGGTTGAACGGAGTGATGAGTCCCGCTACACCATCTGGCAATCGGATGAACGGGTTTTGGTATGGCGAACGTTATCTGCCAAGCTATGTTGTGCCCACGGTGAAGTTCGGCGGAGGGTCGGTGAAGGTGTGGGGGTGCTTTTCATTGTATGGGTTGGGTGCAATCGTTTCTGTGGACGGACATCTAAATGCAGGGCGTTACCAAGACATTCTGGACAACGCAGCACTCCCTTCTTCTGGCAGCACTTTGCCAATGGGCCTTTTCTGTTTCAGCATGATAACGCACCTTGCCATAAAGCAAGGGCTGTAGGCATATGGTTTGATGAAAAGGGGGTTCGAGAACTTGACTGGCCTGCCCAGAGCCCCGATCTGAACCCCATCGAACATCTATGGGACGTGTTGGAACGTCGATTGCGCGCTTGTGCGGAACGCCCGAAATCCGTGACCGAACTGTCCAAGACACTTATGGCAGAATGGCGAAAATTACCTGCCGAAACGTATCAAAAACTTGTGGACAGTATGACCCAGAGAATAGAAGCTGTGATAGCAGCAAAAGGTGGACCAACAAGATACTAAAATATGTATAATTATGAGTGTTTCTATTAAAGTGATTGTGTCCCATGACTTTTGATAGGGTGGTGTATATTTATGAAGATTTAATTAAGAAATGTAAAATGAAAGATAAAAATTTCTCTCATTGAAGTTATTAAACAGAACATTTTAACTGTGCATTTTTAATGATATGATAATGATACGGCACAAATTAGTAAACTTATTTTGAATATCACGAATATTGTAATAACGTATTCCAATGAAACTGAAGTTGGTGTGGTAAGATATGTAAAGTGTAATAAAGTAGTCCACCTTTGTTGAACATATTAACTATGATGATGCTACATCAGAAAGCTTATAATAAAACGAGAAAGGAAGTCTCTTGGCCATTTAATAGACAGACCACTGGACAATCTATTTATTCAATCGATGTTAACCGTGTATTTGAAACAAACGTGCTTATGCGATCGTTTTGTCTTGTCTATACGTTCGACGTTAGACACCATCAAACGTCCAACTGCCGTTTCCATGAAAACTTGAAAACGGATTAACTTTCTTAGCTCGTCTGTATCAACTTTTCAGGCCACGAAGGCCTCCTTTAAATCAATTCACGTGCATTAACTGTGACCGTTAAGAATGCGATGTTGTTGCATGTGATTATCATTCGAATCTTAGTGACGAGTCATGAATGAATAAAATGCTACTTTTCTTTATCGTTTAAGCATTATTGACGTGGGCTTGGAGCGTTTTGTCAAGGAGCTTTAGCTAAAATTTAAATTCTGAATTTTAAAATTACTTCTGCTTCACAGCTAAAGCTCTTTCTTGGAATGTTTGCAAGACTTTATTCTGCATTAAAGTGGTTATGCGTCCTTTCTTCTATTTCATCATCACATATGAATTCCATAATTGTAATGCCCAATTCTCTTTCTTCTTTTGAGAACAATAAAACTCTCCAGTCATTCTTCTATAATATCTTACGCCAAAAGTTCCCGGAAATATTTTATTAATAAGTTTTATAAAAAAGAATTAAAGAAAAGAAGCTTGATGAGGTGACCCTATTGCCTGCTCAGGTACAGAGAATTTTGTGAAAATAGGTTCTAACTCGTTTCAAAAACTGAATTTTTAAAATTTTTGTATTAGATTGTATTGCCATCGTAAATCGGTGTACATGTACCAAATTTGAAGTCGTTTGAAAACGGGAAATGGAGAAAAATTGATTGAAAGGTCTGAACGAAACAGACAGAGAATGGGAGTTAGGTAAAAATTGCAGAATCGTACACTTGCATAATGCATTGAAGTCTCTTAGGCATTGATACAATGGATCGAGCGCGATTTTAATGTTTTGAAGTATCCATGTCATTTTCTGTCGGTGTATCCTTAATTTCAGTGGAAGTCACCAAATTCACGAAAATCGCAAAAAGCACATCAATTCTGGGGCAACGTGGAAACTATTTATGGTTATGTATTTTTGACATTAGAGTTGTCCACAAGGGCGGAGGGTGAAGGGGCTGCTCTACTACGATGTTCTGAGGCTTCTTGGAGAACAAGTTTTCTCGGAAAGACCCGAGATACAGAACAACGAATCTTGGATGCTCTTTGTGTGCGCTCTTTTTTATTTCCAGGAACACGATTATCGTTCCCAGCGCCCATTACTTATTTAAATTAGGCCCTTGCGATTATTTTTTTTCTTAAAATGAAAATGAGGCTCAAGGGGGAAAATTGAGAAGGTAAGTGAGATTAAGAGGATAACACTGAAGGTAATGACTTCCATGAATGCTCCATGCATTAAAGTCGTGCTGGGACGCTAACAAGAGACTACTTCAAAGGAGATGCAGTCAATTTATTTAATAAGCGTACAATTAAATAAAATAAATTCTGGGAACTTTTGGTCCGCACTTCACATATAAAAATGCGTCATCAAAAATGAATTCAGTAAACACAGGGTGCTTCACTTCTATTTATGAAATATACGGGAAGGTTTTAAAATTGCTTAGTTTAAACGGGTTTTACTGTTTTCCAGTTACAATTTTTCTTCTACAGTTTTAAATTGTAAAACTGTGCTACGATAGAAACTGCTGTTAGTTTTTGACAATTATTTCGTTTTTATATTAATTAAAGGACAACTCCACCCTAATATTCAACTTTATTTAAAGTGAAAGTTCGAGATATAAATAATAACGTGGCATAAATGAAAAATTTCAAATCGAACGCGAAGTATCGTGAGGAAGTGACAGAAGAGGAAGTGACGTACTCAGGGAATTGACTGAAGTGAATACCATGCATTTATTTCTATACAAGTGCTTTTTTACAATGGCTTACGCTTTTTTGCGATGTTAGGCATGATTTAATTTAATTAGGGATCGCTATGGAAGAGCTTCTCTCTAACATTTACGGAACTGGAGCCTAATCTACTCCCTCCGTGACGTCGATTTTAGATGTCAGCTGATACAAAATGGAGCGCTAGGAAGTAGCATTTTTCACACTTTAAACGAGATTTTCATAATAATGGTTTTAAAGTTTTTTATTGCTGCAGTTGTTTTTTATTTGTTTCAAACAATGGCTGGTTTCACGGTTCAAAATAAACGGTTTAAAAACCGTTTATGTTGGCCAAATAAACGAAATCCGTTTTAAACGAAAGCAGAAAAACGAAATAAACGAAAACGACACAAGCTGTCGTTTATTTATTCGTTTATTTGAGCAATTTCGTTTTTCTGAGCCAAAACAAAATGGAGGATCAAAGCGGCCGAAGCGGCGGCGAATCCGCAATACAAATCGTCAAAATAGAGTGTGGGAAACGGCGTAAGAAGTCGCGATTGCCAATTTTATTGTGGAGACTCCATGTAGTGCGACATTGGATAATACTTAAATTAAAAACAAACTCATTAGCTTGTGTCGCTATTCAAGGAGGCAGCCATGGCCATGTTTTAAACAACTAACTCCCTCTTTAGTCAGTTTTATTTGAAAACCGTTTAAATTGCTGGTGTTGTTACAGCTTTCAAAGTTTCAGCCACTTAAACGGTTTATTTTTAAACCGTTTTTTCGAAACGTTTCAAAGCGTGAAACCGGCCAATGATATTCTGCCAAAAAAAATTTTTGAGTGGAGTTGTACTTTAAATTTTTTATTAGATGCATATATTTTTTTGAGATTGTTTAGGCTTATGAAATTCACTACCGGTCCTGTAATAATTTTAATAAAATTTTCTTGGATATCCAAAAAGTTCTTCTGTTTGTCGTGAATAATAATGTAGAGTTTGCATTATTGTCGTTATTCTGGAAAGGCTAAACTCGGGCGAAATCTGAAGCCCAATCCAAGAACCAAACTGAAACGTAAGACAAAGCCCGTGGGACTCAACAGAAGGGGGAGAGAGAAAATGATGTGTAAATGGAAGAACTAATATTTAAATTATTGTTCTAGAGAAATGTTCTAACTATATGAGAAGTATTTAAAATTGTTTTAAGTTTTATTGTAGAAATATTTCTTAATGTTCTTCCAAACAAAATCTACATTGCATCGTGTTATGATTTGTAGCTGCAACAAATTGCATGCAGGTATACTGTGGAGGCCAAAACAGAGAAAGAGAAAATCTGTCAGGTCATACTAAGCATGAGTGAGCTACTAATGTTCGATTTGTATCATTCGCGCGAGCTGCTTTATTTAGTTTGCTTTGTGAAAATACGAGAGGAGATGGTTCGATATTGAAAATAGAATTTTAAAAAGTTAATCCGTTTTCAAGTTATATCCGGTTGAACATACAGACATCCGGTTGAACATACGTTTTCAAGTTATATCCGGTGCATTCTTATAAATAGTTTTTTGCTGAAGCTTCTAATAAACCAGATGCACTGTTTTGATGTATCCGGATGATAGATCTCTGCTTAATACCTTAATGATTCATGTGATTCCTTGTTGAGCTTTAACGTACTGATACTGCAATAATACATTAGATTTAAAAAGAAAAACGGTTTGGTTCACTGTGCTAAATATGAACTTACATAAATGGCCTTAAAATGCAATAAAGTAGGCATTTTCGGCATCTCATATCTGGCTCAGATCTGACTGGAGGCACGAAGCGTTCGGCAACTGATTCTGACTGACTGACTGCTCAGTAAACGTGTTCGGCAGAGGACTTGTGATGTCGTAATCTAGTCAGAATCGGACGTAAAGGTCAGTCAAAAAATTCTTGACTGAGAAGTCAGAAAATTAATCCATAACGTAGCTTCTCTTCTGCCCACCGTAGCAGGGGTCAAGGAAGATAAAAATGGCAACAGCTACTGATAGTAGCCTTATTGTCGTTAACGCTGTTTCAATGGGCTCTGGACAGTGACGATTTTATTAATAATCGCCTTGTTTATTTTCAAGCAAGCCACATTAGATTGCTCAATGAGCCATCTAATCATCTATTTTTCAGGTCAATGTCGCTTCAATCTTCAAGTCAGTCAGTTTTTGCGTTCGGCACTTCGACGCAGATCAGCCAACACCTCCTGGACACAAGGCCTCAACAGTAAGAGGCGGGGAGCAAACGATGCTTGATAGAAGGGCTTGAATTTCTGTGGCAAAGACAGCCTCCTATCGCTACACACGTTTATGTAAGCTTATCTACTAGAGTTGATCGGAAGATTTGTCAGCAACAAGTGGAGGCTATGAGAAAATTAATCTTAAAAATTGAATAAGATTCAAAAGTTTATGATTCAGAATTTTATGAGGATAGTCCGAGTAGATACGTGAACACGTCTAGCGATAGGAGGTTGCCATTACTACGGATACTCAAGCTTTTCTAGTGAGCGTCGTTTGCTCACCTCCTCTTACTGTGAATAGTGCTGAGGCCTTGTCTTGAAGGTGTTGGATCAGCTCAGGTGCAAGTCAGATAATCGTCATAGGTCACATGATCTAGTCAGATCTGACTCAGTCAGATTTGAATTGCCGAAAAAGCCAAGTGTATCTAATTGCACCACGAATTTATTCATAGTTAGTATCCCAAACTTTAAATAATATTAAATTCTTCCAGTCTTTGGTTAATGTTTCTTTCTCCACTACATAGAAATTCTTTTTCGTTTAATGTTTGTAAAAAAATTCAGGGCAAAAATTTTTTCATTTTATTGGCTCGATCGTCTGTAAGTCACTTCTCCTTTCGCTCTCCAACAATTTCATGATGAAGACGAGGGGAAAAGGAATTCGACATGCTCTTTCCATCTCCTTGTCACGTGCTTTCATGGGGAGAGAAAAAGAGTAAAGTAATCCTATCTAAAAAAAAGAGAAATTTTTCTGATCTTTCGATTTTTCCACAAATGCATGGAACGTTAGAATACTTCTTTGTGCCATTCATTTTGAGTTTCTTGATTTTATTTTTTTGGAACGTTTTCCACTTAGACAATTAGGCAGTAAGTGCTTGGAAAAAAGAAGCCGCATATAATGGTAAAGTTTTTCGCACATTAAAAAAGTTTCTTAATTAGTATTAAAAAAATAAAACATGAACGTTATAAAACGAAGAGAACCAGTTTAGATAATTATCGAAGTATTTCTATTATACAGGTTTATAGATATTTTAAAGAAAATATAGTCTATCTACTTTCAGGTAATCACTTGTTATTTCTTTCTACAAAATTAAATGCTAATGTTTATGCAATATCTAAAAGCTATCTAAAAACGAAACTGATGAAGATGAAAAGATTGAAAATTCCTAAATAAAATAAAAATTGTTAATAAAAATATATCGTTGAATGGTCTTGCTTTTTGAAGAGGTTACTTTCCAACATCTTCCAAGATTATATGAACATCTGCGAACAATTTTACTTTTAGGCACATAATCATATGCTTTCTATATTTATCTCTGAACAGGTACGTCACTTTTACGAGAACGAAATTGCATTTATTTTAAAATTTTATTTAACCGGATTACTCCCGGTATTCGGTTATAATTTATCAGGACTAGGACTTTAGAGACTGAAGACAAATGAAGACTTGCTGAAATTATGAATATGCAATGAGATAAAACCGTTTAATGAGCAGTCTTTACCACAAACATAAATTAATAACTAAATAGCGTCATGTTTATCTATTTACCAATTATTTCAGTGTCTCAAACGACACACTCGCCAAGAAATCAAATGAAGCCTAACGTTAGTGCTGGATATATAAAGTTCCATCGTAATGAAAAATTAGGGGCATTTTGGCAATCAAATTTTATAACATTTATTTCAATCAATTGTTAACACGTGTCGTTTTCCGTTAAAAACTTGAAAGATCGTTATTGCATCTGTTTTTAAATCTGCTATTATTTTAATATCAATAGTTTTCGCCGGATAAGAAACGTTATTTTTATTTAAGTCGTTTAAGTTGTAAGATGAATACAGTATAGAGTTAATGCAATGGCTTGCTCCAATATTCAGACCCTAAAACACTGGTACACAAAAAAAAGTGCCTTGGCATTAAATGAGAAGAAAACGACCATCTTAAGAATATCATCGCATCTACATCATCCCACTAAAATACAAAAAAAATTATTGGTGTTTTCTTCGATTCAAATTGAACATGTGGACAATTTAATTAGTGAACTTAATAAATTAAAATACTTAATCAAATGATAAAAAAATTTTAGTAAAATATTATGCTTCTCAGATGAGAATGAACTCGTGTTACCATCGTTTAAATAAACAGAGCTTTGCGTTTGCACCGATAACTGGCATTGTTCGTCAGAAAACTGACTATTTATCATCCCGAGTGTTAGTATGCTGATTGCAGATGCTGGAGCAAATTGACAAAATACGATCGTGATAAGGAACTGTCCAAAGGCCCAGCTATCAGATATTAAAGTGATTTTCCGTACAGGACGAGTGATCACGAAGGTAATGTTGAGATCTGGTCAAACATATATGGCTGTCACCAAGGAATCGATTGCTGCTCTGAAAATCTTGTAAGAAATATGGTACCAAATCATATTCGGGCCAAAAAATCATACAGGGTGAACCAAACTTATCCAGCATAATTGTTTAGGAACATTGTATGGTTCAAATGGAACAAAAAATGTCCTGTAAACATTACATCTAGTTTCGAGAGTTGTTAGAGCTCTAGCGATATATCGTTTCGTCTGATGCTACGTTTCGTCACGGCACCAATTGTAGCGACTATCGGTAACACACCTTTGTCTTAACCCGAGATAAACCCCTTTTAACAAACCCTCAGCTTAATGATTCGATCAAATACCCAAAATGGCTCGTGTCGTATAATATACTAAACTTACCTGACTCTTAATCGGCCCACTCCCAGAGTAATTACTAGGTCACCCATTTAAATGGTTATGGGACCCCCCTTCCCTTGTTTAAGAATCGTTAATAAAAGTGCCAAAATTGCGTTCAATAACCTTAAAAAAAAAGAAATGATTTATTAAATACTAAAATCAATGGGTTAGTAAAATACAGTATTTCAAATTGCTAAAATGATAAATGAAATCGGAAAGTTCAATAATGAAAACGATATGGCAATCACGTAATTAAAAGTTCAACATACAAAACCGATAATTAGAATGTTCATTTACGCGTAGGCGAAGGGCCCAAAGTAATGCAAAGTCATGTACCTACTATTTGAAGGGTTGTATTAGTATAGATCTACTATACTAATACAACCCGTTGCGATGTATCACTAATGAGTGCTCGTTGTCCCGTCTCGACGTTAGTGTCCGACACAGTATCCAAGTTGATGCCTCGCTCTGTTGTCACACGTGTGTTGTCACCATCCTCCTACGCTGTGCTGCCAGCCCTGCTCGACAGCCGTTGTCTTGGCCTGGTTTTCCCAACGGTGAGACCGCTTACGTCCACTGGCTCCGCTGTAGAGGGTCACGAATGCACAGGCGACAGTATTCGTCGTCGTCCCCGTATCTGACAACTCCTTGTATCGCCCGAGCCACACTGGATCGTACAGTTTCGTCCGTCAATACTGCATCAATCACTCCGTTTCCTTACATCGTCACATTCAAGAGAGTACACGACCATTCGATCTACCGTGATGGTTTCCTCCTGATGGTCTCCTCTGATGATTAAAGATCTACGTTTCACTGTTTTATACACCTTTTTCTTACACATCACCACTTAACAGCAACGCATGATTTCGATTGCCTGATTGGTTAACTTTTAAATTTCAAACTAATAACATGATCACGAAACAATTCGTTTTACATGAAACCCTCACGTTTTCTCGCGGCGAGGGGACGCTATGAGTCATCCAAAGTGGCTTCGCTTCCCCACGCCGTTCGAAATGTCAAAGTTCACGTTTGTTTGCAGTTCTAATTAACAAAAACAACATTTCTGGCAGTTTTTAAAGGAACCTTCAATTTTGCTCAATTAAACAAGGTGTCGAATAATACTTAGACTACCTAGGGACCTTCTCATATGCAAAAATCCCCCCATAATCTATTCCCAGTTAACAAAACGCAACGAAAACAAAAGACGGGATGTTACTTGAATATTCAAGACTTTATATTAAACAAATAAATTAAACACTTGAGAGTGCAGATCACTTTTATTCTACATACTGACAGAACATCAAATTGAACTACACAACAAAACTAAAATGACAAGGAATAAGATTAAGAAGAAAGTACAAGAAGAATGATACAAAGGGCATAATGAACTTCGACATTGTGTGCACAATATGAGCAACTGCTCAAATCAACCGCCAAGTCGATAAAATACCTTTCACACATGTTACAAGTACGATGATTCCTCTTCCTGTTTGGCATATGCAAGACAGTAAGAGTACATTTAAGAATAAATAGGTAACCTATGTTTTTTCTAGGAAAAGACTCTAAATAAAAGAAAATTGACAAACATCGATATCTCACACACGATCGAAACTAGATGTAATGTTTATAGGACATTTTTTATTCCATTTGAACCATATAATGTTCCTAAATAATTATGTTGAATAAGTTTGGATCACCTTGTATATTATTAAAATAAAATTGGTAGAGACTTTACAACACAACAAAGGGAGAACAGAGGATCCTTGATAAAGCCGGGAATAAATGGCGAAACTAGTCGGAAACTCTGTTCTCCCTTTGTTGTGTTGTAAAGTCTCTACCAATTTTATCGATAGAAACAGCACTATGGACCCCTTACTCAACGATTGTATATTATTTTTTAAATCTTTTATGAATCGAAAATACAATTTAATTATATATACATTTTTAAAATATAATTTTAATAAATTGCATGTATCAAAAATATTTATCTATCAAAAATATAATTTACTAATATTAAAAATTATTTATATATAATTTCTATACATTATATACCTCGACGACAAGTGAACAATTAAAAATATTTATTAATTAATAAAATATCAATAGTAAATTATTTACAAAAATATGTTGAAGGAAAAACATATTCAACAAGCCTAAACTTACACTTTCCAAATATGAATGTAAAAACCTGATTTTTAAAATATAATTAAGGACAAGATCTTAAAAAAAGTTTTAAAAACATCTGAAAAAGAGACAATAATTGCTCTTCTATCTATACAGAGCTAAAAGCACATAGAGCTTTATGTTTGCTATTGCATTTGTTGCTAATACAAATCTAAATGGTTTTATTGACAATACATAAAATTAATGAAACAGGTTTGTTTGTACTTGCATAAAGATGTGTCAATGGTAAACAAACAAGAAGTGATTTCGATCGATTTCGATCTCGATCGAATTGTCGTCTACCGAATTCTCACATCCACGAAATTGTCGTCTACCGAATTCTCACATCCACGAAATTGTCGCCTCCACCAAATTGCGGATTTCCTTTGAGGCTGTCTTATATGGATTTGTGATGTTTTATACGTATAAATTTTATAAAGTAGAAAATTAAGGTTTAATGCTATGTTTAATGCTGGTTGTCGCTACATGTCGAGTAGTGATGAAGTGTTATAGAAAATTAAAGAATATGAAAATTAATTTTTCATTTAGGAATAAGATATTTCATCATTAAAATATATATCAACAGTTATGCGTTTTATTCAGACTATATTCTTTTCAATAATTTAATTTTTCGTTTTGTAACATTTTCATAAGTGTGCTTTTATCATCAGATTCCCATGGTTATATTTGAAATTTTCACGTAATAACTTTAAAATTCTGACGAAACGAAAGGCTGGACTTATTTCCGATGAACAGCCATCGATTGTTCAGAATTCAGTTATTCGCTTTTGACAAAACGGAGATTTGGGGAAAATTGACCTCCAGTAATGAATTGCAGATTAAAGAGAATTGCAGACAGGCAGTGTCGTTGAGCATTTTTTCCCTCTTATTCATCGGACAACTTTGGGGACGTTCAAGAAATACGTCATGCTCATGGGGGGGGGGGGGGGTGAAAAGTGCGACACAGCGTGGCATAGGTATAGGGGGACTTTACGTAAATGTGACGTCACAGCAAACACCTTCAAAAATTCAATTTTTTTCATATTGAAATTTTTTTTTTATTATTTCACATTATTTTATTTTATTATTTTCCTTTCAAATGGAATATGAAGATATCTTTCTGACCCTGTTATGAAAATATCGTTAGAAAGCCCATTGTTGTTCTCCACAACAGAAGTTTGTTCCTTCAGGAAAGCCCTCTTAAGATTTATGTTGTCCCAGTATTAGAGGACACCTACAGAAAGATGCTGCATGTATGTGGACTCTATCATGCTGGCGTCCAAGCTAAATAACAACATGAAGCAAAATTGAGGGAGAAAAGAGACGCTACCGTTTTTAATTTTCATAGTGGCACAGTGCAGGGGATTCACAAAAGAATATATCAAATTTGAAAGGCTATTTAAGGTATTTCTCATCAACGAAATACCTTATATCGCCATCTACTTATAACGTGAAGGGGACATGCTGAAGTTTTGTTTCATTGCAAAAAGATGCTGCTAAATGCTTGAATTCGATAAAATTAATTCAGTGACATATATGAAACCAATCCTCCAAGAAGATGGAATATCCTACATTGGTTTCGTCAGTTCACTGAGAAAGGGTGCCATTGCAAACGCAAAAATCCTGGAAGGCCGGCCACAAGTGCCGGAAAAGAATGTCCAAAGCATTCAGCAAATATTCATTCGCAATCCGAGAAAATCGACTTGCCGAGACAGCTTAGAACTCCAAATGCCCCTTTATGAAAAATATTGAAAGAGAGAGGTGGTTATGAAACCTTACAGATTACAACTAGTGCAAGCTCTGTACTGTACGTCGTTCGGGATTTTCGTGGCGCCACATTGAATATTTGTGATCATGTGGATGACCAAAATAAACTTCAGATTATATCCTTAAGAAAGATGCATTAAAGTTTTATTTAAAGGTCGTATTGCTTTATTTCTCAAATGTCAAAACAATGTTATCAATAAAGAGACGCTACATTTTTTAAAGAAAGCAAGAAAATGCCATTGCTATCTGTGGTTTATTATATCAAATAGCAATATTACCCGGCTTCGCCCGGGTGGAAAAGATGTGTTGAGTAATTTTTTTTAACGATTGTTTGTTATATTAAAAATTGAACTATGATTAACAAAGTATGAACGAAATGCAAGAAAATGAGAAACAGTCTAGAAAGCCTTCTCCAAACCTTTCATAATCGCTTTAAAGCAAAAATGATGATTTAAGAACAATGAACTGGGAGCAAAATAAAATTAAATTTTATGTGAAAAAGTAAATAATGAAAAAAATGATAAGATAAACAAGAATTAACAGACTATAAAAAACCCGACTTTAATGAAACTCTCACTATCGCCTAGCTATATCAGTCCATTTCTTGAAAAACTACTGAACCGATTTTGATGAAACTTGGATTTATCCCTCAGTTGAAGGATACTTAATCCAATAAAAAAAGAACTATTGCAATTCGATTTCTCTAGTTTCTGAGAAATACGTGGACAAACATACATACATGCATACACACACTTATGAAATTTGGCATACTTGTTTAGAAGCCCACATAGACTAACATATATGAATATTGTGCAATTCCAACAATATTACATACATACGCATCTAATTGATAACCTCCTTTTTTTGAAGTCGGTTAATGAATCAGCTACACAGGCAAGCTGGGCATGGATTGTCCATTCAAGTCCATTTCGGTAAACAACGTTGTATGTCATACATTGTTACATCACACTAAAACGGCTATTGTTAATCTTATTTCTACCATAGTCTTTTAATCCCCTGGTCTGTGCACAGGCATTGAATTCCATTGTTTTAGTCTAACAATTGGATTGCTGTATTTACTGAAGAGTCGTTTTTTGCCCCCTCTCTTGAATGAATTTGGCTACAGCTCAAACATACCAATGCATTTTAACGATCGCACAACGTAACAAAACTGTCAGCTACTATTACGTGTTCAGCAACACAACGTAACATTACCTCATATTTTCACGAGATGTTCGTTAGGTTCAGGGTAACGTTTACATGTGCCGAGTGTCAGCTTGGCCCAAAGGGAAAAAGGAAAAATAATCTTTTGCTTGATCTGTCTATCTCAATGATGTATATTAAAAATAGACTCCGAAAGATAGACATGTCAACTTTTCAGGCTTTTTCATGAACTCCTTCAAGTCGATTGCACGTGCTCTAACAGTGACCTTAAAGAATACCAAGATAAATGGCATGTCATATAACAATCGATTCGTAGTGAGGATTCGTAGATAATGAATAAAATGTAACTTTATCTTTTAATTGTTGACATGCATGCGATGATCGCCTTGTCGAGGCTCAATTGCTCTTAATACATTAATATTTATACTTCTGCGTCACGGTTAAAGCTCCTTCTTAGAATGATTGCAAGATTTTTTGGATAGTTAAATTTTCATATTAAAAAAATCGCAATTGATAACACCTAAGCAAAAGCCTGTAATTTCATTATATTATTTCATGAGACTTTTCAAATCTTATCTGATTTACACATAAACAACAATAAAACCTTACCTCAAACAGGTATAGTGTGTTTGGAAGAAACCAAAGATTATTTCTTTTGTTTGTAGGAAGGGGGGGGGGGTTGGTTAACTTATGTCTTAAAAGGGGAGAGGGGTATGGAAAATGTGACACAATGTGACATGGGAGGACAGGGGAGGGGGGTTGAAAACGTCGAAAAGGGCGCGACGTATTTTTTGAACGACCCCTTGTTTGTGTAATCGAATTTACAAATTAGTATTGCCAACACATTCAATTTCCTTTAAGAATTTTGTTAAAAAACACTGCATTGTTATTATTAGGTCAGTTTCTGTTTTCACTATTAAATATCTAGGATTTCCTAAGAATAAGGGCTTGATGTTTCTATTGGTTCACATATTATTGTCTCTCCAGCCCATATAATGCTTTCAAAAGAAGCTTTATCAACTCTTTGCTCTCCAAATTGTCAGGTTTACAACGTGGAAATAAACATTTTCTTGGATTTTAGTTCCCAGCTGTTGCTCTCGTTTGTTTTATTTTATGTTGTTTGTTGAGATCTTTATGTCACGAAAAACCATTAGAGCGTATAACTAGTAAGCTTTGGACTTTTTTTCCTTTCTTCGAGAATAGTGATACACTGTGAATAGAAAAGAAATATTTGCCCGCTGTTTTATAGCAGCCATTGCTATAAAAGTTATGTTTCTTCGGAGTCAGATCATAACAAACTTTTGGAACTTTTTGATTGGTCTTAGGTTCCCTTAAATAAATTTGGAAAACAGTATCAGGTGATTTAGTAAGATTTAAATTCCATTTAATGTATCGATAATTTGTTTTGTTAGAAATCTTGTCATTAATCTATTTATTTTGTCAATTACATGAATTTTTTCCTTATGCAAGACTGTTACAGTTACAAGGGCACCGCACGGACATGTAATCACGGATTTGGTTGAAATTTTAGGAGCTCAATCTACAACATTAATAAACCTTCAGTGTAAAAGGGTTTGACTCAATGTCCTTTTGTTTCGGAGGAAAAAATTAAATATTTTAGGTTTATTATTGCAGTGCCAGATAAGCCAATTGGAAAGAAAGGTATACTTCTTAACAGCGGTAGCGCAGTGGTTAACATCAGGTTTTTTCCCATTATTTTTCCATTTTTTTGTGTGTTTTGCCATAATTATTTGTTTCTACATTTTGCATAATAATATTCACATACATATGCAAAATGCGTTGTACAATGTTTTCACGCACGATCATTGCCGTGGCGTGTGAAATAAAAAAAAAAGAAGCTCTAAAGATCTATTCGCACTATCGACGGTCTATGCGCAATCATCACCGTCAAATCACGGATAGCCAATGACCATCCGTAAAAATATTATACAAAATTCTTCAATATTGACAATGTTGAAAAAATTTTAAGATATATGTGAATTTTATTATGCAAAGTGCAAACAAATAATAATGGCGAAAAACAAAAAAAAAAATGAAAAAAAAATGGTAAAATAATGGGAAAAAATGAAAAAAATTTTTTTAATACTACCGAGATTGAACCCGGACCAGTGAATCCGCAGAACCTGATGTTAACCATTGCGCCACCTCTGTTAAGTTGTGTACCTTCCTTTTCACTTGGTTCATCTGGCACTACAATAATAAACGTAAACTACTTTATTTTTTTCTCCGAAACAAAAGGCCATTGAGTCAAATCCTTTTACACAGAAGGTAGATTAATGTTGTAGATTGGCCTCCTAAATTTTAACCAAATCCATGATCACATGTCCGTCCGGTCCCCTTGTTAGTTCAAAGAAATTAAACCCTTATAATGATGAACGGAAAGCGTAACGAAAATGGTTCTATTTTAAAATTGCTGCATATAACTCAATGAAACATTGAAGGGGAGTTTCTTGTATAACTCATAGAAAAACAAACTACTAAATTTAAGTTAAAATTAAGTCTTACAATCAAGCCGAAATGACCAGTGATTAAATTTATTATACACTCACATGCCGAAAGTCATGGGATAGCACCTAATAACGTATGGGACCTCCTCTAAACCGGCGAAGTGCGACAGTGCGACGTGGCATTAATTCCACAAGTCGGTGGATGTCTTCCTGAAGGCATTGCCAATCATTCCGACTGGAAAGCTTCCCACAACTGCCCATCACGGAGCCACCACCGGCTTGCACAGTGCATGCTTGACAACTTGGGTCCATGGCCTTCATGGGGTCTGCGCCACACTCGAGCCCTACTATCAGCTCGTATCAGCTGGAGTCGAGACTCATCAGACCAGGTCACACGTTTCCGGTTGTCAAGTGTCCAGTCGATGTGTTCATGGGACCAGAAGAGAGGTTGCTGACGATGTCTGGTTGTTAGCAAGGGCACCGTCGTGGGTCTTCTGCTTCCATATCCCATGGACACCAGATTTCGTTGCACAGTTCGCATCGATACAGTTCTAGTATCACCCTAGTTAAGATCTGATGTCATCTGGCGTAGTGTCAGTTGCCTGTTAGCGTTGACCATCCCACTCAGACTCCGTTGGTCCAGTTCATTGAGAAGGTGTGGTCGACCACTACGTTGTCCATGGTGGAGGTAATGCCATCAAGTTGGTACTCTCGGTAGACTCTTGAAGCTGTGGACCATGAGGCGTTGAATTCTTGAGCCACCTCCGTTACTGAATGACCCATACGTCGTGCTCCACATACAAGGCCACGTTCGAACTCGGTAGCCATTGTCAAACTGAACACCTCACCCGTTGCTCATTACTGTGTAACTAAAACTACTGACACTGATTTGCATATTTATACTGTTTGCACATGATGCTACTGCCACTTGAAAAATAGTCCACTGCTCTCCCATGACTTTTGGCATGTGAGTGTACTCTATTCCACGGCATCATAAAAGCTTTTTGCAGCATCTTACAAAATTTGAGGGTATGTTTAGAGAAACAAATTTTGCCAATTTTTGGAAATCTTTTCAATGACATCAATGGAAAGTGCGATAAAAAGGGGGACAGGTAATCTGTTAACCTAACGTTTGAGAGTTTCTCTAGCCACGGGAAGTGGTTGCCTATGCTATTGTTCGTGTAAAAATAAAGCTTAATGATCAAAAGTACCTCTAAAATGCCATCGACGACATCTTTTCATGGACGCTTATTTATAGATCCACGTACGCAATTGGTCTCTGCGTCATACTTTGACAGAAACTTTAGGATTGGAAGACCAATTGGTCTCTGCGTCAATTGGTCTCTGTTAACCGTTAATAGAATTGGAAGACGATGGTCCATAAATGCTTAATGTTATAGTGCACGGTTCGAAGCATACGACGTTCAGCTGCAGCAGCCCATAAGTCACAGCTGATGACTTTTTATAGAGCGTAGAGGGAGTACTGGATGCTCAAATATTATTTATTTAATCGTCATAGACTAACTTCTTGGTTGAGACAAACTTGGGCTCAAAATGAACTTTACGAACAATCGTCCCCACCACCAAACAGTCGTTGTGCACGCTTGTTATGATGTTGTACTAGAGTTACCTGAATGGCATTCTATGGTGTGCAGTGGAATCTTCCTGAGCAGTATCTTTGACAGCACAACGGTATTTTAATGAAGTGGTGTAGGCGATATCTTAATGAGAGTTGCATTATCCTACATTCAGGGTATACAAAATGCCATCTTACAATATGGAAACGCATGATCACACCTAGCGAACAATCAGGCTTAGTTAACACAAGATTCAGAGATTTCTCCAATGGGACATAATTGGACATCGAAGTGAACTCGAAATGTAATTTGAACCTTGATGAATACGATACTCCAGGACAGTATTCGCGTCTTCATTGATTCAATGCCAAGACGCGTAAACGAATGCATTGCTCGGTATGATGGGCCTATTTATTGATGAACCCTCTTTATATTCAGCCACGGGATATCTGCAATTGTTTGAAATTAAAATTATTTTTCAAAATGTACTCGTCTGGCTATGTGTCAAATTTAGTCTCATTTCAAGCAATTTTTTCATGATTTTGCATTTTCTCTGTGGAACATTAGAATTATAAAAAAAAATGGATGAGTTCTTAGTATGTGAACAGAGATGAAATAAGTTTACCAATTTCAAGCTCCGTCAAATTTTACCAGTTCAAGAAAAATTGAACGAAAAGAGGAATCTAAGTCAGTTACACTTTTCTCACATTTTTCTAACTAAATTCTAGTTATTTAATAGTTTCAAATTTATTTGCTAATCTGTAACAAAAAGGTACGGCCAAACTTTCAGGAAACATTCCTCACATGTGAGGAAGAAAATGTTATATGGATATGGGTCCGGAAATGCTTTATTTCACATGGAGAGGTGACAGATGGATAGAGGGAGCTGGGCCACTTCCTTGGCCTCCACGCTCTCCGGACCTAAGCCCACTAGACTTTAATTTGTGGGGGTATTTGAAAGCTCTTGTGTGTGGAATTCCGGTGCAAGATGTAGAGTCTTCGTGCCTGTATTGCATCCATGTTAACATTTCATGTGTTATTTTGAACATTTCATGTGGTATGCTCGTACGTTCTGTTCCTATGTGTTTCCCATGAGTAATGTAATTAATGAAGAGTTGTAGAAAATGAATTCTAACATGGAAATAAAGCGTTCCCGGACCTATGTCCATATAACATATTTTCTTCCTTTATGTTTGAACTAGCAGATCCGGCAATGCTTCGCTATTGTTATGTATGAGCTCCAGGTAAATTGAGTTTTAAAAAAAATCTACAATGGAAAGGAAGAAAGAATAAATAAAATCCTTTCTTAGCGAGCACCTAGAAGCCAAGAGAAATATACTTGTCAAATTTCAAGTTTGAAGGCTTCATAGTTCTGGAGATTTCGTGATGAGTGAGTGAGTGAGTCAGTGAGTGGTATTTGGATTTTATAGACATAGATTATGTTTCACTTCTCTATAATCACCGGCCCTTTAGCTGAGTAAATTTGACGCAGGGCCGGAGATGAAAGGTGAAGAATAATGTTCACTTTTTTTTGTATATTCACATTCAGAAATTGCAAAATTTCATCAACAAAGAGTCCGAGCAACGCCGAGTATATCAGCTACTTCATAATAAATCGAAAAATAGTCATGGATACTTTAAATAAATTTTAAATCAAATAACAAAATCGATATTTTATGACCAACAACCACGACTAAACCACGTGGCCAAAATCCGACCAATCACCATCCATGTGACGTCACGCGGGTCCTCCAAGATGCTTCAATGAGGATCAAACCGACCTAACATGTGGACTTTGATTCCGGCGCCTCGAAGAGGTGCGCTCATCTGTTAGGAGCCTTTTGGGTATGTACAGTTTATAACCTAAACAAACAAATCACGCGAGTCAAAAAGAAAGAAAAGAAAAAAAAAAGACCAACCACATGGCCAATTTTTTTTTTTATTTATGGATTATATGACTACTTATGAAAACGTCAATCATTATATATTATTTTTACTTCAACTTCCCCCCTTCTCCACCTGACTTAAGAAAATCAGATAATCGAGACCAAGTATCGATATCGCAAATGCAGATTTTACGTTATTCATTACATGCCTTTATAACCAAAATACTGTAATTAACCCCCCCCCCCAATCATCCGGAGATTGGTCGCCACGAAAAGCCCTATTAGAAAAGAAGAAACATTATATTCCTGGGCGAAATAATGCTGTTGATGCTGTTTCACGGAATAATCGCAAAAGTTTGGATTTCATATATATAGATAATAGTAGCAAATTGGAAAATTGAGATTATGATTACAAAATGGATTACTGAACTTCCGTACATATTAAGATGAATTTAGGAGGAAAAAAGAAAACATTTCCGAAGGCGGGATTCGTACCCGTACTTGCAAAATAAGACGCCAGCAGCATACCGCTGTGCTACAACAATAAGCTCTAATTTGATATCAACTTTTTGGTATTTATGAATTTTTTTTTCCTCTCAAAACTCATCCAGATGAATGCAGATCAGCTTCTTTTCAACATTCTTTTTTATTTTTTGCCATATTCTTCGAAGTTCGCCAAGGGAGATGGAGAGAATGCAAACTCGATTCGATTGACACAATAATGGCGGCGAAGCGCCAGACCGACAGCAGCGAAGTCGACGCGATGACGTCATGGCGATGCTGCCTTCTGTGGCGAAACGGAATGGAAATTTTTCTTCAACACCAGAGACAAACTTTCCATCGACATTTTGGTGATCAAAAACGAAATGGAAAGGAAGTGACATCATAAAGATTTTCCGTTAGGGTTCCGTTCTGGCGTGATTCCGGACATGTGGAAACCACGCCTTACTGTTTCCTTCACGGAATAAGCGCAAAAGCAAACAACGACGTCACAATTTCTAAGCAAACGTCACAATTTTTTAAGGAATGCAAAAATCCGATTGAGCTCCAGGTAAATTGAGTTTTAAAAAAAATCTACAATGGAAAGGAAGAAAGAATAAATAAAATCCTTTCTTAGCGAGCACCTAGAAGCCAAGAGAAATATACTTGTCAAATTTCAAGTTTGAAGGCTTCATAGTTCTGGAGATTTCGTGATTAATGAGTGAGTGAGTGAGTGAGTGAGTGAGTGAGTGAGTCAGTGAGTGGTATTTGGATTTTATAGATATAGATGTTTCCTGAAAGTTTGGCTGTACGTTTTTGTTAAATCCTGTATAGATATGTCTATATTAAACTGGGTATCATTTCTAGATTCTCAGTTCAAACATTTGACCATCTTGGATTATCTTGACGTAGACGGCTAATATAAAATTTAAGAGAATGCCTCTATAGCAATTTTAAATTACGAATTTCTGCAACACTGATGAGATCGCCTTTGCTCTTCGTGAATAAAATTAAGGAGTATATTCAAATAAGATCCCACCATAAAACGAGGAGGGTAACTATAACACCATGATATTAAGTAAAGGGTGATTCAAAAAGCACGCCGGTTTTGATATATCATATTATGAGGTTTATTTTTAAAAAACAACAAACAAAATACATAAACATGTTCATCTCACCTTCCCATTTCATGCATGAAAAATGATGTAGGACATATGACCTCTTCTACTGCGATGGCAGGCAAGAACTCTGTCCATGAAATTTATTATGACTGCCCGACAAGTTTCCACTTGCATGTCGGCGACAGCTCGTCTAATTTCCTCCTTCAAGTCACGGATGTTTCGGGGTTTATTGGCACCCACCAACGACTTAAGATGACCCCAAAGAAAAAGGTCACAAGGAGTGAGGTCGCATGACCTTGGTGGCCATTGATAATCCGCGAAAGGGAAATGCATCCACAACGAGTGACAGTTTGGTACGGCTTTTGGGCGGGCGGCGTCATCGGCCCTTTTTTTTTCGAAGATGAGACAGGACAAGTTGTGACAGTCAATGGAGACCGGTACAGTGCGATGATATGAGAGTTTTTGTGGCCTCATTTGAGTGGAATGGACATTGAAGAATTGCGGTTTCATCAGGATGGTGCCACCAGTCAATGTGACCGCGACACAATTCAGTTGCTCCATGAGCGGTTCCCGGATCACCTCATTTCGCGTAATGCTAATCATCAATGGCCACTAAGGTCATGTGACCTTATTCCTTGTGACTTTTTTCTTTGGGGTCATCTTACGTCTTTGGTGTATGCCAACAAAGCCCGAAACATCCGTGACTTGAAGGAGGAAATTAGACGAGTTGTCGCCGACATCCAAGTGGAAACTTGTCGGGCAGTCATAGTGAATTTCATGGACAGAGTTCTTGCCTGCCAGCGCAGTAGAAGAGGTCATATGCCCGACATCCTTTTTCATACAAGAAATGGGGAGGTGAGATGAACATGTTTATGTATTTTGTTTTTTTGTTTTGTAAAATAAACCTCATAATATGATATATCAAAATCAGCGTGCTTTTTGAATCATCCTTTATTTGAAAAAAATGAATTTTCAAAGAATATTCAAATATGCGTTTGTCATAATATCATTGTTAGCTGTACTTATTGAATTTTAAGTAATCTTCTTGTATATCATCATAGAGGCTTATGTTTTAATAACATTCTAACAGTACAAATGTCAAAGCGCTCTTCATTATGTTTGAGAATGCAATTATGGTAAGACGAATGTAACTGTTCAATTTGATGCACGTACAGTAAGGAACACCTCTTTTTAAATTCTGTTACCACTTGAAGACAAATCCCAAACTGCGGACGTATAAATTAATACCTAAAATCATCTAGCAATCTAGAGAAATCAAAGAACGACTTACGAGCGATAAATTTTTGTTGTTCTTTGGCTGCAAACAGGCATTTTTTTTAATTTATAAGATTAAAATTCTTAAACGGTAAGATAGAACCTGGAATGTTTTTTCAACATGCATGACGTCTTTCGCGTGGTATTTATGCAGATAACCATTTTCGTGTTTTCAGCTGTATTTTGCGTCGAAAAACGTATACTTAAACGGTGAGAAAAAAAAAAGGTGAGAAAGAGAGAGTTTCTGAACAGGGAGATAGGCGAATGAACATCTGCTCGTTAGCAATCACGGCTGATTGGTCGGCAGCGGTGCTGTCGAGGTGGAAAGGTTACCACAAGTGTCTTTTTTTTTCTTCTTTCTCCCTTCATCCTCTTGATTGGCGCCTCGTTTTTGTGCAAAATCCTCCTTGTTATTCCTCAAAAAGGAGACGGGAACCTGAAACAGAACAGAGCACAAATAAAAGAGAGGAAAAAAGGAAGGTGGTAAGCGGATGAGAGTGATTCGTCACGTTTTTATTGATTTTTTTTTTTTCGTTACGGAAGAGAAAGAACTTTGAGGAGAGCAGTCGATGCCACCAACTACTTCCGATTGGAGCGCACATTTTTTCTATGTTCTACCTCTTTTCAGCAATTATGAACATCGATTGCTTCTCTTTTCTCATTTTAAGATTACGCTTTTACGGCCGATGTCATGTCTGACGGAAAAGATTGAATTTAATAATGTTTTCTCCTCTTATTAAGCAGACCTTTCTCACTCTTACCTAATTTAAAGCGATTTCTATTAAGCATGTTAAATGTTACAGCTTAGCAAAAAACGCAGGGTTTAAAATCGATTTTTTAAGTGAACCAAAAACGTCGCAATCCCGTAAATTGGAGAATTTGCATTTCTGAAAAAAGTTTTCTACCGTGCACCTCAGATTCCTATAAATTTGTAAACTATTACTTAATTTATCAATTCACTATTTAAAATAGTCATATTAAATATTCAGTTGATTTCTTTTGAATGAGTAACAGATGCACTGCTTATATGATTTTTGTGTTTCCTGACTTCAGATTACCATCTGTACTGTTGCACTTCAGATTGCTATATGGTGCTAGTCTTTAGAGAGCCATCTCTTCTTTTAAAGCTACGCGTTCACCTTTGAAGTAATTGAGCTCAGAATACAAACTTAAATATCCTGTCAATATGATGCATTTAAAAGAAGAGCATTTACGGATTTTAACGGGGAAACTTTTTAAACATATGTTACATAGAATTTGGATAATTAAAATTCACTAGAAAAAATAAAAAACTTTACCTTCCTACGAGTAAGTAGGAATATGCAAAACATGTCTATGCTTGCTTTCTGAACCTCAATAAAAAATATGACAGCGTTCCTTGGGAGAAGCTAAGGCGAACGTTGCAAGAGTACAGAATGGATGGACACTTACTGGTTGCTCCCATTTCCCTTTACGAAACATCTGATAATGTGCCTGGATAAATGGCATTAAGTCAACACCGTTCACCGAGTGCGTCGAACTCCGCCCAAAGTATGTACTGTCGCCTCTCTTGTTCATTATCTTTATGGACTAGATAGATAGGGGCACCCGAGACGATGAACATATCGGTGTGGGTAACTGCTTGGTAGAGAGGTTGGGATGGAAATTAGTGTAGCGAAATACACCTTTTTTGACATGAGTGGCAAGTGTTATCCTACTAGATAGAATGCACAGCAGCATAATAAGGCAGTCTTTAAGTGTTGAGTCGCTATTTTTCCGCATTGGGAGGTCTTGCATTGGAATGGCCACCTGCGATGCCGCAAAGCGGTCTTCCTGTTCAGTTGCTATTTCCAAGCTAGTGGTAAACTGCATGGAGAATCTGGCTTCGAGTCGCTTGTGTATTACCTTTAAGAACATGCGCCTAATGGCGGTAGATCGCGAGCGCTGGGATAGTAATGTTTTAACTGAAATAAGTAAAATGGATAAATGTGGGATGCGAAAATTATAAATTATTTTCCTGTGAATAAACAAATGCCAAAATAATTGTTACATTAAACAGGTGTTGTTACGTGTTTATTATTTAAATGTATAAGGGTCGTACGAATGTAAACGAAAATATGTGTGGGAAAAAAGACGACATGTAGGATCGTAAGCTTTTGTTTTCAACAATTGCGAAACCCCTCGTGCAAATTTAATAATAGGTTGCAAGTGTTGCATCACGTGAGAAAGAACGATAGCTCGCGCTTCGATGCTCTGCGAGTGATCGCTTCATCTAAACAACAAAATGGAGTCAACGAAACAGGAACAGAGAGCAGTAATTCGTTTTTTGACATGTGAAGGAATATCAGTTTCTGAAATTCATCGTCGTGTGCAGAAAATCTATGAAAATGACTGCCTAACCTTCACTCGTGTTTGGGCATGGAGCAAGAGGTTTTCGGAGGAACGGTCATCATTGCAAGATGATCAACAACCTGGACAAGCAAATCGCACCATCACGGATGATTCCAAAGCCAAAATTGACTCTGTCTTAAAGGAAAACAGAAGAGTGACAATCGATGTCGTGGTTGCTAAAACTGGCCTTAGTCGTGGAACTGTTCACTCCATTATCAGGAACCATCTGCACTACAGAAAAATCTGTGCACAATGGGTCCCGCATCATTTGACATCAGAACAATTTGGAGTTCGAATGGTCATGTTCCTGCTACATTTGACTCGCTATGAACAGGCAAGAGAAAGTTTTCTCGGCAGAATCGTTACAGGCGATGAAACTTGGTGCTTTCATTTCCAGCCCGAAAGCAAACGTCAAAGTCGTCAATGGAAGCATTATGGGCCACCACCCCCGAAAAAATCAAAAGCAATCGCAAACAGCACGGGAAGTGATGTTGGCCGTGTTTTTTGATCGCAAAGGCCCGATTTTACTGGACTTTCTTGAAAAAGACACCACAGTTAACGCAGCGGCCATCAATTGTAAGCGTCGTGGTCTTCTTACAGAAGGAGTGCTGCTTCTCCGCGACAACGCGCGTCCTCACACCTCGAAAGCAACGGTAGACCTCATCAAAAAGTTCATCCACCTTACAGCCTTGACTTATCCCCATGTGACTTTCACGTTTTTGGGGATCTCAAGAAACATGTGAAAGGCCGCAGGTTTCAGTCGGGCGATGAAGTGAAGGAAGAGGTTTTGGAATGGTTCCACACCCAACCGAAAGACTTCTTCCAAAAAGGAATTACACGCCTTGTTACACAATGGGATAAATGACTTAACGCATTTGGAGGGTATTTTTAAATTCCTTGTATACCCTTTGGATAAAATAAATAATTTTCGTTTTCATTTGTACGACCCTTATATTTTCAAATGCCATTAAAACGATTAAAGAATAATAGTATTACAGCAGGCTATATATATATATAATAGTAGGGAACACTTTATTGTCAAAACGAGACTTATTATTAGTCATAATTAAACAATCATTTTTGCAGCATGATTTTTGCATCATGATATATGACAGCTTGTTACAATTCAGGTTTACTTTTTTTTTGAATGTACTTAGATTGTTTTACGCGATCATTTATGAAGACTTGACTGATCTTTATGGACAAATTCCGAAATGAATGTAAAAGTTCCTGAGTTAGTTCCCGTGTTGCGCACTTACTAATCCATATTCAAACAAAGTCCGAAGCTGTAGAGTGTTTCAGAGTTTAAATAAAATCTTGCAAACATTCCAAGAAGGAGCTTTAGCTGTAACGTAGCAGTAATTATTTAAAGTCTGGCTAAAATTAACAACGGAAATTCATTTTATTGCTCAACGCAGTACAGTTATTGAGTGATTGAGTTATTGAACCTCGACATAGCGATTTCACGTGCGTGTGCTGTTGTCAATAATGCTTAAAAGATGAATTAATTGTGAAATGGCGCTGCACCGCAAGCCCACATCTGAACGCCGCAAGGAATTTGTGTAAACCGCTTTATGCTAAAGCTCCTAATAACTGTTGTTTACGCACTCCAAGAATTGCCTAGGCAAATTTTTGACAGAACGGAATTTTCCGGCAACGCATGTATAAACCATAGAACTCGAGTTTTACTCCGATTAAATTGAAATGTATATAACGTATTTGTACAGGCCGTTTTTTTTATTTAAATTATAGGTAACTTTCATTTTTCAGTGCTTTTTAAACTTTTAAAAATAATTCACTGCGTTCACCTGTTTGCCGCTAGAGGCCAAGTGCGTCCCGTTCATTTATATAATTACACCATGGTTACGTCTCTTTCACCTTATATAATTTCACCATGGGTACGCCTTCTTATTTTTTCAAGAATCTGTTGCTAAGGAACCTTGTGCTTTACATTTCGGTGCTTATTGATTAATTAAAGATGCTACGGAATGACATTTAAAAATTCAAAACATCTCTTTTGTTATTCCTGTTGCTAAATAAAATATGGACTAAAAGTATGCACTTGTCATCCAGAATGATAAAAGAACTTGAAATTCTAAATGAGTGTGATAAATCAAGTCCGACGAAACTCTGAAGATTCAGATAAGATATGGACTACTTCGTTATGACAAGATTTAAAAAATTTCTCATTTACATAGCAATATATCGGCACAATACAATTAGTGAGTGCCGGCCAGGTAGCCGAGAGGGCTTTCTAGTTCTCGAGTCCGCCTGGTCGTGGGTTCGAATCCCGCCGTGGGCATGGGTGTTTGTGTTTGTTCCGGGCTGCGTACAGCTATAACTTGTGTAACAGGTGCAAAATGACCTTAGCAGTCGACGCCAAAAAATTCTAATTAACCAACCAACCAACCAATTAGTGAGTTGGTTTTGTGAGGCTTTCATATGAAAAGCAAAATCTCCAGTGATATGTACATCCTCATAGTTCATATGCATCAATGACATCTTTCCGGGCAAATTTTTCTACCAACCCACATATAAGATTATAGTGCTGTATTTTTTCATGGAGAAATTCTGCAATAAATTTACTTAGCTATAGATTTTTTACAATATATGATGAAGTATTTGGTTAAAGCTTCAGTGCTCATGGGTTCTTTCACAGATGACAGTATTTTAATTCTCAGAACAGCCATTGTACCATTCAGAAGTTTCCATTAGTGTTTGGTCTCCTCATTTACTATAACACTATAATATTGAAAAATAAATATGAGAGTAATTCTGTCATCGAGCTATATGCTCTTCTTGATCATAATCTCATTTCATAAAGACAAAGTAAATAATGCTAGTCAAACACATATTTTGCATCCATTACCACAGATAGTACTTGTAGGAGTAATTGGTATGTAGAATTCGAATCTGCATTTAGATTTTTTCAATCAAGTCACGTTTCCAAGTTACGCACACACAGGCTACAATGTTAAACTAATGGGTGTGAGGAGAAGCGGCTGCAATGTTTAAAGTATCCATCTTTTGGGGCCGCAAGGAATTTTATCAGGCCCCAAACACTGAATAATTTTAAAATGTTTCATTGATAAACAAGAAATCTGTACGTTTTAGAAAAATTTGTATGGCATATTTGAAAAAAACGTATTAAAATACTATAAATCAACGTGTTTTATAAAGACTCACACAAAAAAAAGTTGTAGAATGTTGACTATTAAATCATTCTTTCCTCAAGGGAAAGACTCTTCTTAGATGAAGGTTATGTATCTCATTCGTCCCTTGTGATTATTGCATGTTTGTTCACGATTACGCCGACGGGTGGGACTTAATGCGAGCTTTCCCCCTCATGGATTGGCATCACGAAAGTTCTTCATATTTTCGCAGACTCCTTAAATGTCGAACAACCGTGCCATTCGTTTCACAGATGCGAAGTATATCGTTGGCTCTTGAAGATTATGTTATAAGGCAGCATTGAAGCTTTATTTACAACCATGCTGCTGAAGGGACATGTGCTATATATATCTTAATATAATAAATACTTTGGTATTTGGCACACTTTTAACATTCATTTAACCTTGTGTTTAATTTCTTGAAAGAAGAGATAATCTTTATTCTGTAACAAGTGAATGTTTTGTTTTAGTTTTTTTTTTTTAATTTACTAAAATGCGTATTTTTCCACGAAATTTTATACTAGCTTTGTCCACATAAAAATACACGAAGTAAGATGTTTAGCCTATTATGCACCACCGCATTAATCTCTCTTATTTCTAGCTTTGGGTTTGACTCGAAAGCCTAGCGTATCGAGGAAAAGCACTTCACCTGGCAATACAAAATCGTGTATTCTGTGCAAAGATTTAACGCTGCTCAGTTGTTGATATTGCTGTATGGCGATATCAGTTTTTATACTAAACAGCAGAGATATCGATTATTCTCTTCTCTTTCACAGCTGTTATGCAGCATCTGCAGAGTCAGGAGAAAATACACACAATCGAATTAAATTATTTTTCATTAAATTCTTATTCAGAGTATCTCACCCGCTGATTTGCAAATTATTCAGAAAAATAGCTTAATTTGAATCATCTTGTTTATTAACTTTCTTTTAATTGCATGCAAGATTAAATGCAGATCAGTAGAGCTTTTAACTTGTTTCTCGAAATGCATTCTAATCTCTTTTACAAGCTTTAACGTTTGGAAAATTTCGGCAACGATTCCAAATTTTAGAAATTTCAGGAATAGGAAATAATTAAATATTTCCTGTCATTTCCTGTTTGTTCATCAAATGAAAGATTTTCAGCTTCGTCCTGATTTCAAAAGTATGAATCGAATTAAACTTCTGTTTTCCTAGTTTCTGTTGGTTCATCGATTTATTCATCGAAAAAAAATTAACATCGAGCGCTGGTTGTTTATGATGTAAATAATGATATTAGAATTAATTTTTAATTTAAACACTGATAATCTTAAAAGACATTAAGTTCATTTTAGAATAAGATTATCTTTTTATGAGCTCCTGAAGGCAATGTTTCCTCGAAGGCGTTTTTTTTAAAATCAAATCATCGACGGCAGAATGGCGAAAACCCATGCAAATGAGAAACCTGTAGCTTCAAACAAGAGAGCAACTTTTATTAGCTCGTTAATTTTTTTTAATCATTATCCTGAAGCGAAAAGAAATGATGAACGATGACAAATGAAATTAGATTTCATGTAAAAATTAATAAGTGAAAATCCATTTCTCTCTACGAGTTGATGAAATCATCGGTCGTATGTCGTCGCCACCCAGTGTTCGCGTTTCCTTTGCGCTCTGTGTAGGCGGATTCTCTTTGTAGGAACGGAACTGAAAGGCGGGAAGACTGCAGGTTCCTCTGATGAACATTAGTCGAACGGAACGCTTTTTAACACCAACCTTTGAATCTTTGAATAGCACTCACTGAGGGAGTTAGCTTGATTTACTAGACGACGACAGTGTTTCATTCTGAAATGCTCTAAGTGTACAAGGGAATAAAAGGAGAAAATGAAAAGAACGAAAATGGACTTCTTTTGTGTGTTATTTTTTTTCTTTCTCTCCGCTTTTCTTCGAAGTGGAAAGTTAGAAAGAAAAGCTGAACGTAATCAAAAAAGAGGTAGGGAAAATATCAGAAGAGTCGTGAAAAAATGAAATAAGTTAACATTTTAAAGAAGAAGAAACTCAAGGAAATTTTTAATACAAAATTCTTTACTCTTTTCATATAAGAGATATTACTCATAACGGCGTATTCTACTTTACGTGGCAATATTTTGAGATGATTCCCATTACATTACTCAATCATAACATTTTTTAGTATGTAGAACCTTTAGAAAACAAAATAAAACGAAAAGTAAGTAAGGTGGTTGAGAAAGTTATTTAGTCAATTGGTAATTAGTTTTTTTGCGTGGTAATGTAGGTACGAATGTTGAATGAAAATTAATGCTTCCGTGTTCATTCTTCGTTAGCAGATGGCAGCACCAGACGAAGCTGGTTTTATCACGTTCAAATTGCCGCTTTGTGATTATGGCGAGAATGGGTCTCTGTGAAAGGCGCTCGTCACCGCTCGTGACTGTTGAATGGAAACTAACTATTAAATGAAAACCTCTAAACCACAAGGAGGAAAGATAGAAAATACCGGATACTTATTTCGGGGACCAGATCCCCATCATCGAGCGGCCAGAGACTTTGTTCCATTCCAAAAGATGGCGAAGCTAGAACACTACTGGGTTTCCGTGACAAACAAAGTGTCGAACGACCTCCTTCACAAGAAATAAGGGAGTAAGAGGAGAAGAAAATATTTTGGTGTAAAATGAGAAAGCTATGCCAGACACTTCTCGAAGATCGTGTACGAGTCGAGGAAGCTGAAACTCGACACATTATCGCATCCATCATACACTCCAGTCTTGTCGCCGTCTAATTTATATTTTTTCCTTAAAATGACGAAAGACTTCGTCGAATCCAATGCTAAAATTAGACAGCATTCTGGCGCTGATTGCAGAAACATAAGGTGCAGTTCTTCCGTGACAGTAAATTCAGTAAATTGATTCATCGTATATTCAGTTATCTGGCGATGATGATGAAAAATGAAGGTATAGTCCGAGAGCTAGGACAGGCTTTATTTACCCTTGAATCCCAAAAGCGCCGTTGTGAAAATTGGAAAACCTATCCCCTATGTAATCAAAATATGGCAGCCGTAGTAAAAATCATTGCTGAGGGTATGATATAGGAAATCATCAATATGGCCGCCATGCATTAAACCGGCTTTAACTTCTTCCTGGTTAATGGCAGAGCGTTACTTTTTTTGGAATTGAAGATAATGTAACGGCAAAGAAAGTACATTATGACAGATTTTTGTATATCATTTACGCTTTTGCCGGTTTTTAAAGTCGAAATTCAGAAATTGATATTTTTAGGGCTCGCTGAGGCACGAAAACGGCTTTCACAAACTCAACGGTTTATCGAATTATTAAATTTCTGGGATGTAACCTTTAAATAAGACCTTTTGTTTAATTTATATCGGATGTTAAGAGAGCGATTATTTTCATAATTATTAGAATAGTAACGTGACTTTTTTTTGCTAACGGCCGTATTCACCAGCTTGGGTTAATCCATGGATGAAGAAAAGATGGATGGGACACTCCTATGTGTCGAGCGTGAGTTTTTTTTCAGTGGCGCTCTCTGTGGATTTGCGTAGTACTAAACCAAATCTGTCTGGGAAATAAAGAAAAATAGTTTCAGTTTCTGCTTTGCATAGTACTAAACCGAAACTTCACCACCATTGTTTCGATTTGCGTAGTACTAGAAATTTTTTAAAAAAGAAATTCATATATTAAGTGGCTTTTTAAGATAAAAGTGTGCTTAGCAAGTTTTTTTATATTTTTTATTTTATTGTTTTTAGTCTATTTTTAATTTTATTAATCAATCTAAGGAGATGATTATATTTAGTACTACGCAAAGCTCCAGATGTCGCCCCAAAATCAAACTCACTGAGGACGGCAATGGAGTGTCCCATCCATCTTTTCTTCATCCATGGTTAATCTGAGAGTTAAAATTAGTTAGAGTGAAGACGAGAAATGGTATTCACCATCACCTAACCTAGGGTTAACCCTTAAATTTAACCCGAGATAATCTACGAGTGTATCTTCGAGTTAAGAAAACTCGCACTTCCGCTCTTCAAAGCCGGCAAAAGCGCACATGTTACGCAAAAATGTGTCATAATGGACTTTTTTTTTACCGATATACACTGCTTCCCCTCTATGTCGCGAATGTTGGGAGCCAAGATTTCGCCGCCCGCGACAAAGGGAATCGCGACATTGCTAGTTTTTTCGTACAGCACAGATAGCGCCACTGACAGTGACTTATCCGATTTCGCAACATAGCCAACCGCGACTTAGAGGGGCAACAGTGAGATCGTTACAGCCGTTTTAATGCATGAATGTAAATAACGTACGGCGACCATTTTCATGACGTCATATATCCTACCCCCACCAACATGAATTTTATTAAGACTACCGCATTTTGATTACCAGAGTTGTTCATTGATAGTCAGTGTTGATTACATAGGGGATGGGCTTTCCAAATTTCACAACGGCGCTTTTGGGATTTCTAGGGTTAATACACCTATCCTAGCTCTCGGTCTATAGGAAATTAAAATGCAATTTAAGGAAATTCATTTTCTTGAAGGCTTTATTTTTTTTTATTAAATCAGTGTGTTTATGCACTCTAAAAGTCCAACAAGATGACGGTGGATGGCTGTAACTGAAATCAGAATGCAGTTTATGAATCATTGCTCTAGCAGCTATACGTTGTTGTTTTGAATTTGACTATCTTCCAAAATCTTACCATTTCTCATAAGAAGAATGCATAAGTTATATGAGAGTAGAGACTTTTATATGCTGTCGTTGTTAAACATTGAGGTTAAATTATGCAATACTACACAATCGAGCAACGCGTTGAAATTGTAAAAATTCACTTCAAAAATGAATTTAATTTCTGGTAAACATAATCAGGCGAGTTCCCCTTTTAACTACGGAGGCGTCCTTTTCATGATTTCTGGTATACTTATTTATTGAATGTTCACGTTACACAAGGAATACTTCATTAAAATGGGTGAAAACAATAAAAGCAAAGAATAAAAGTGATTAACAGGAGATTTGAGTGATATGAAATTGTTTACTTAAAAAAAACTTAAAATGATAACCAATGGATTTTATATTGAATGTGCATACAGCTTGTATACCAATAAGTGAAAAAGGATTCCATCGTTACATTATAATAAAACTTACTGTATTACATTTAATATTTTAGACACTTTCCTTAATTTCAAATAATATTTGATAGCTATTCTAACCTTTCGGATTTTGGACCGATTGACGGAGAAAAGCTTGCCTAACGATATTTGAATTTCACACGGCAGACGATGCACTCTAATAATTAATATAAATGCACTCAAAAATAAAACGTTTGCCTGGCATTCGCCATGTCCACATACGTCACAACATGTAGAGCGTGATTCGTCACTCCACAAGGTGCGCCTTAATTGTCCCAGAATTCACTGTCGAAGTGTTTTGCACCACTGTAATCGACGGACAGACTTCTGTGTAACGATCATTTATTTACTCACTTTAACTCGCCCGTGAACCCAAGTGCAAACCCCTCACAGATGATATTATATCTCTATGCCAATAGAAATTCTGTTTGAAACTGCCAATTTCATCACGTATTCGAATTATCGATGATCCCGTTCTGTCAATGTCTTTGGTTCCATTGGTCGGGGATTTGGTTTTTTACTTTTCTTACTCGGTTTTCTTTTTACCACCATATCAATCACTGTTGGACATGGCTTCTGGAATTTGTTAGAAATCTCATGGATGTAATGATCAGATTGGTAGACACCAAAAACCATGCCCCCCTTCATCTCCCTCAGCTCGCGTCATATTTCTTTTTCGATAACTATGCCTGTTATTCGCGCCTACGGTCTTTTTAAAAGATCATGACATACACTATCTGGCCATTCGTCACCGGACACCCCATACCAGTAAGTTAAACCCGGGCCCTGCACGACATCCGCAACCCTTCGAGGAAGACTTTCCACCAGTTTGCGAAACGTGTCGACGGGAATCTTGCTCAATTCATCCTTCAAATTGCCAAACAGCTCAGTGGTGTTCTATGGGCGGCATGGCCTAGCTCTCAACCGGCGCGCTAATTCGTCCCAAGGGTGTTCAAAATTCCCCACACCCATTTCCTCAAACAAGGTGTTAATAACGCCTATGTATGCCAGGGAGCATTGTCGTGTTGAAACAGATATGACCATTACCAAAGTGTTCCCACGATGTCGTTAGCGCAGAATTGTCCAGAACTGTTTGGTTACCTTAGGCATTCATGGTTCCGCGAACTAAAACAAGAGGACCAAGACCATACCACGAAAAACAGACCAGACCATGCCACCTCCTGCGAATTTCACTGTGGGTACGACACAGTCCTGAGTTTATCGTTCTCCAGGCATTCACCAAACTCACACATATCCATCGGACCACCACAACTGATAGCGGGATTCTTCACTTCTTAGGATGGTTTTCCATTGTTCTGGAGTCCAGTGACGGCGTTCCTTACACCACGGTAACCGACGGTCGCATTGTATATTTGGTTTGTGAACTGCTGCTCATCCAAGAAAATCAAGTGCGACGATCTCCAGTCGCATTGTGCCAACGTTTTTAACGAAGTCTTCCGGTTTGACATCACCACACGTTTCAAGCATCGACGGTCGCGATCTGTCAATTTCGTTGGGTTACTGAGTCTGGATTGGCATGTCATAATCCCATATCGCTTCCACTTCAAAATAACATTACTCACTATCGAGCGGGGTATATGAAATTGTTGGAAATCTCACGGAACGAATGCTCGAACCTGTGGGCTCCAATGATATCCCTCTTTCCTCCGCGCTAAGTTCGCGTCGTCTGTTCATGTTGCCTGCAGTAGCTGCTCTCAGTGGATTCTTCGACAATCGACAATCGAACAGTGAAGTGTACATTTGTTCAGGTAGGACGTAAGCAGTGCTTACACAATACTCACCCTTCCGGAATAAATTCCACATGAAATACACTGAAATAGGCAAGAAGCCTGACTAATCCCGTCTGCTTCCGTTTTAAATTGTATGATCTGTATGAACGATCCCATGCGCTTTTGGAGAGGTGGCCGGTGACGAATGGCATATTGGTGGCACTACTTGTGTTCCAATGCATGTCGGTCATTTATGGCAACATAGTGGATTTGTGTTATATCGAAAAGGAATAGCGACAAAGTGCAAATTTTTTTTTGAAAATATTTTTTGGGACTGACAGTGATTGGAATATTAGTGGAATAATGAAAATTGCGTTAGCAAGATTATGCTTATTTATATCTAATGCGTTAAAATGGCGGCATAGTTTTTGACCATAAAAAAAGTCAATAATTACAACTCCGAATTCAATAATTTATTATTTCAACTTACCAAGCCAGGCTTACAGTAGCTTGAATTTGCGCAATTATGTTGAAGACGTCAATTCACCTGACGATATTTCCTCTGTACGTTGATTGTAAGTGAAAACGTTGCACAAGATCACATTATGATAGTGTATATTATATGTTTGTTTATTCAGGAATAGAATTTATTCTGTAAAACAGCTTGTCGTAAAGTTGAAAAAATTCCTAGAAAATAAGCTTATACAATTAATTGCAGACGTGTTGGCTGTCGATAATGTTGACAGCTTGAATACTTTTCATTTTGATAGAAGAGAAGGAAATAATGAAGCTTTCGTTGATGTGGTTTCTCTTCGTATTTATCAACGAAATGAATTGAGTTCTTGAAGCACAAACTATTGGAATGCTGCCAACCAGTTTTGGCTTTATTTCCCACCTTCGTCTGGATTGTCTATAAAGGCCTCAGTCCATTTTATTAATGAAGCTTTCGAGCAGGAAGCGATCAAAAGAATTTCTTACTTGAGAAACCAAAACAAATGTTTTGCTCTCTTATCGACAGAAATTCTGTCTGGGCATAGCCGTAGCTTTTAAAAATCCATCCAGAGCAGTTATTATTACAATAGCATACTAAAGGGATAGGTTAACTAACTATGAAAATCCGTGAAATACTTAAAAATTATAGAAATGGCATTATTTTTATGGTTGGATTAATCTAAAATTATTTATTAAATGCCAGAGAATTATTTTTCGTATTCCTGCTTCAGTTAAGGCCTTCATAAGATTTTTCTCCCATAATGAAAATTTGAAATCTAAGTTGCCTAAAACCCATACCAGTCGTATAGTGAGATGCTAAATGTTGAAACTTTGCCACATTATCTTGTAAAAGAGAATCTTTTCTTATGCTGGCTGATTATCTCTTTCAGTATATCGTTGATGTATCCTGACTATGCACTAAATGATCACTTTTCGCGAGGGCGGCTTAACATTTCCAGTTATTGTCCAATCCTTTGGAATAAAAATATGATTCAACATATTACTCGTTGATAGGCCGTAGATACATCAATTCACTGATAGTTCATAATAAGTACTTTTCCCATCGAAATTTCACTCAAGTGCAAATTAAAATCTCCCGTTTTGACATACTTGTTTTCTAGGTTTATTTGTTGTATACATCCATAATATTTTAGATGTCAATGTACACTGCTCGATAAATTTCCATGACATTAAATTTGAACTCTTCTTTGTTGCATTAAATATTAAGTTATTCTAATCTTATCCACAATTTCAACGATTCATTCAAAAGTGGTAATAAATAGCCACGCCACTATCTCTAGATGGTCGATCTTATCTATAAAAATTATTATTATTATTATTATTATTATTATTATTATTATTATTATTAT
>JAHWFO010041446.1:736078-752615 GCA_023313115.1 Rhysida immarginata | reverse complement strand
ATTATTATTATTATTATTATTATTATTATTATTATTATTATTATTATTATTATTATTTGGTAAGCATTCCCAAAGGAATAAATAAGATTGAGGTAGGGATCAGACGAAAAACGTCGTTGTCACATTAATACATACAAAATCAAGAGATTGATGGCTGAATTCACATTTCTTGAACTGGTAGTGTTCCTTAATTCTTTTCCTGAAATGGGCACACGTGGCTTGACACCTTGGGGCTTCACATAATATAGGTATACCTTTGATGGTAAAGTATTCCATATTGAAATCGCATTGTATGGAAAGTGTCTGGCGAGGAAGGTGGTTGTCTTATAAGGGATTTCCAACTTGTTTTTCCTTATTGTTCGAAATTTGTCGGATTTTAGTAGCCACTTTGAAATAAACGATGTCGGAGCATGAGTGCCCCCGACAGTTCAACCAGGAGAGCCATAGTACTTATAGCTTCGAGTGTCGGTAACTTTACTTTATGACATAGCAGGGTGATTGAGTCATATTTTGATGCTCTAAATGCTGTTCTGAGCAATGCGTTGTAGGCCCCTTTTAGTCTTTGAAAACAATGTTGAGGTACACTAGCCCACAATACAACGGTATAGTACAAATAGGGGATAATTTTTGTTTCGATGACCACTTTAAGTTTCTTATAAGGTAACAGAGATCTCAGTCTTTTTATCAGATACCCACGGCTTTTTAGTCCAGTAATGATTTTTTCACATAAGGTATTAAAATACATGTTATCTAATTAAGTAAATTTATATATGTCGTTATTTATATAACTAACTTTAGTAATGATTTTAAAAGGTGATTATAAAACTATATTTTATTTTCTCTTTTTTTTAGGTAAGTTCATACAAGTCATCTCTGTTGTTCACTTAAAGATCAGTAGGCCTATCAGTTCTTTATTTCTAGTAAGTTGATTAAATTTAAGTAGTTTAAGACTCTTATTCGTCTTTAGGAAATTAAAAAAACAAATTTTTCATGAATTCTTAACGCTAAAATCGAAACATATACGTATTCTTAAAGCCATTTCACTTTTAGAAATGAAGTCTTTGTAATTCTGCATAGCATGATGGTCTTGGAGAAAAGATGATTATTTTGTTTCATTTTCAAAAGATTTTGTTTTCATATAAAGTTTTTGTTAAAAATTAATTTCATTTCCAAAACAAAGGTTTTCCATGACTGTTTATAAATTTGTTTAAATTCCTTTAATAGTGCATTTGTTGCCAATCCTTTTTGGAAAATATTTACTTAATTAAATATTCTCTCTTGCAAAAACAAACATGCCGTTCACGATAGAAAAAGAAAACATTTTATTTGCTAATAAAATATTCTTTTTATCAGCATGTTTCCTTTGAGATTCGCTGACATTTCCTCCAATAGAAATTCTTCAAACCATTCCAACATTCTCTAATGGTAAAAATTTTAAATAATATGTTGTTAAGATCAGCAAAAATATCCAAGACCGACATATTCATCGAATTATAAAGATATGGAACATTTTAGAGAATCAAACCTTAATTTGCGCTTCTCTATTCTTTTGTATTTGCTTTTTTTCCTTAATACTTGACCTATCCTAAATATCCTAAATTTACAAACTAAAATTACTAAAACTTATCCTGACAAGAGATAATTAAACTCGAAGAATAAAGCTAAGAGATACGGAAAAAATAAATCCGTTTTTAAATTATAAAAGTTAGTAATTTACTTAAGTTAACATTTACCTAATATTCCGATTAATTATAGCCATATGCTAAAATATGTTAAACAGTATGGACAAACCTATTTATACTGGGGTAGAGGAAATTTCCGAAACAATAAGATAACTTCACAGTAAAAGGTGTTAGAGTCATAAAAGTCTATCGATAGGAAAGTGCCCGTGTGCGATTGAATCTGGGAAAAGTATTCCCAGCCACCCTTGTGTAAGCGCTGAGAAGCAATGAAGTGCTAACTTCTGATCCAGAGACAGATAGGGAAAAAATTTAAATTATAAAATTTTAGAGTGTCACCGATTCTGTAGAAATCCACTTTTTGCATAAATTAGGACAAACCTATTTAATAAGATTTATTTAATTTTTGTTAGTTTTCAGCATTTCATCGAAGGAGGCAGCCGGGTTATCATCGAGGCCGAAGCTGCAGCTGATTTCCCACAAAAAATACGATAAGTTTTATATACATCTAAGTAAAATGTGTCACCAATGTCTCCTGCAAATTGTCGGAAGATAGAAAGATCGTACAAATTGTGTCTAACCTAGTTTCTGTCACTAGCAGTGGAAGTTAGAAGCAGAATATGTGAAGAAGTAAGGGAAATGATACGCAAATGAATAACGTTTGTCAAAACTTATTTATTAAATAAAGAAAGCTTAGAGCTACTTGCAATAATGAGTAATTACTTATAGAAACACTTTTCTCAGTAAATTCTATTGAATTAAAACTGTTACACACTGATATGATTACACACTCTAAACCACTTATACATGACTATCACGAGATACACACTATCAACGCAGTTCATGCACTCCGGGAAACGTACCAGCACTTGAAAATAAGCACAGCTTAACAAGCACAAAATCACACTAACAGTAGCGTTTAAATTGAGCTATGGCTGATAAAAAATTAGCCTTGATATATATTTTTTCAGGTAAGTAGACCATTAAATACACAAGGGCTAATTAAATGAGTAAGACGGGATAAACACTTAAGACGAAATGCTTTCCGTACAAGGTGCTTAAATAAACTTGAGCGCAAAAGCTCTCCTTATTTAAAGGAAAAAAGCAAGAGCTCTCGTCATTAAAAAGATACGGAAGGATAGTTTAATTTTAGACCAACTCTGCTAATTGTCAGAAACGTAGTTCCATGCAACATTGAATACCATAGGGGGAAATGTGCTCGCCGAAATTTATGATAAATAATTAACGTCCATGTAAAATTTAATTAGAGAAAATTAGTTCACTCCGTATGAATGTACGGACTATAACTCTTCTTATCTTGGACGTGTATGAATTTAATTACACAAATTTCCGAGCGTAAGAGCTCACCTGAGTGATTGAGAAAATCCATGATGAGCCGAACCAAAGAGACATTCCTACGAAGGCTCAATAACACCGACGTCTTCCTTGAAATATCCGGATATACTTAAAGGAAAAATTTCAAAGCACTGCGAGGCCAAACAATTGAAATGCCAGGAATTGTAAACCGTAGTCAGTTGTATGTTACATGACGAAAGTTCAAAGAACACTAAATTGTTCAGCGGCGAATACGATAGGCCGTGCTGAATCTCACTATGGCTAGCAGATGCCACTAAAGCTTTTCTATCTGCCACTCCGCTTTCGTTGTTGCACAAAAATTCCGTTTCACCTGCATGTCGAAGTTGATGTTCTTCACAATTTATTTTTCCAGCCATTTCTGGAAATACCGCTCTCATCGGTTTCTCGGGAACAACTACTGACTCTACTTCCTCTTTTCTTTTCTCGGCCTGCCTGGTCGAACCATTTTCTCTGCCTAGGGAAAAGGAAGTCTTTGCGATCGGGTTGCTTTGTGGTGGCTTCTCTGCCACCACTTACGCTCTCCTCCGAAACGCTAGGCGATCTCCGATGTCGCGGCCGTTCTCGTCGAATAAATATACTGTACATTTGATTTATATTGCTTATGAACGGACCGTGACAGTTTCATTGGTATATCGATAGGTTGTTTTCTAAGCAGCATGTATGTTATGCAGCCATTAAATCTTCAAGGGTGCTAGATACTCTTCAAGATTACTATTTTTCTGAGTCGGGACATTATCAATTTCTTAAAATGTATCCAGTGCAAAGAATGGGCATATGAAATATGCACAACCACAGAGAAAATCCGTTTTACTTGTTTTTTATGTGGCAACTAAAAGCAAAAAATTGATATCAAAAGTCAACATAAGGTAAGTTAAGTGTTTTCTCTCATTTTATACTTAGCCTCCATATGATGCGACATTGTTACAGTTATAAAACACTTACGATTCTTCTGGTATTTAGTGGCCATAATTTTTCCTATATTGTATTAATAGCTTCTGTTGATGATTTATAAATTACATTTTTTTTAGTACTATACGTTTCCAAAAAATATTTTCTTGAAAACATCCGAATTTATGCAAATCTCCCCTACAGGGATTTTTCTCCCCCGTTTTTCGATTTTGTTTTCTTTATGAAAGAGTGGATTTCTACGCAAGTCGGTGACGCTCTACAATTTTGTAATTGGAATTTTTTTCTCTAACTATCATGGTTCAAAAGTTAGTTTTTGTAACTTCTCAGCTTTTACATTACGAGTGCTGGAATACGTTTATTCAATCGTGGACGGACACTTTCCTATAGACAAACCAGTATTTTATGACTCCAGCACCTTTTGTTCTAAAGTTATTCGACTGTTTTGGAAATTTCCTCTACACCATGTATATAATCCGTCTAAAAATCTTATTCTTGGGAAGCTTTTTTCTCTTCTGCCTCCTTGACTACGTATTCTCCTAAAGTTCTGTAATGGTGAACTGTAACCTTATTCTCTTTATCTTATTATTTTCAAGTTCTGAGGTGTTATGACTATTATATGGCTATGTAAACAATAAAAGATTGCATTGCATATCTTTATGCAGTATTCGATGACATTTGTTAGATATCGTGCAAAAAGTGGTATGTGTTAAGCTTGTTTCATTCATCAAAAAGAGTTAATTGAAAAGAAGGGGGATGGGGGAAATCAGTAAGACCTAGAAACGTCTTAAAGAAGCGGTGGACAAAGTTATAAAAGCCAATGGGGTCGCAATATGATAGCCATAATTGGCTGGTGGTCAAATGTCCGCCCGATCAAAAATATCATTAGGTAACCATGTGACAAACCAATGACCGCATTGACCGAGAGAAAAGGCAATTATGACTCGGGTTAATCCCATTAAGACGGCGACATTCCTTTTCATATCAGTTATTGTTCAGTCGCAGCTTCGGTCGCGTGGCTTTATTCTACGTTGTCTTGATAATTATAAAATTGGCTGATATTTTTGAACTTGAATAAATGTCTCGTTACATTAAATTTTATTTTAGTAAAATTTGCTTTGAAAAAAACGTTAATATGAATGAAACAAAAAATCACCATTTTGGCCTAAATTTATGCATAATAAACTTTATTATTATTATTATTATTATTATTATTATTATTATTATTATTATTATTATTATTATTATATTTTGTTTACGTAATACGAGTAGAGTGGGACGCGCAAAAATGTTGCAAAAAATACCGCCCAGTGTTGCTTAGAGAATTGTTTAGAAAGAATTATTTAGAATGTAATATTGTTTTGAAAAATTGGAAGGAAAAATTCTGCGGTCTGGAAGGAAAAATTTTCCTTCCATTTTTTCAAATAATATAATTTCCAGCCTCAGTATATATTCATTATTTATTAGAATGTATTACACCAATTTCTTTCTCGGATGCTGTTTATTTAAAATGTATAAAATGACTCACAATACAAATGAATATTTTCCCCCGCAAACACTTTTAATACAGATAGCCATAAATTAAGCCCTCGTCATTTTCGAACCTTTTCTCACATCTTTAAGAGAACCAAATCTGGACTATAGGGAGGATAGAGGAGACAGTCTATTGCAGTTGGTCTGTTACCACTAATGGTAATCGCATTTCCATTGGTGGTTGAAAGCTCTAGAATCATTTATCGACTGCCTTCTTGCATAGGTCTGTACAAAGTATCGGGGCTATGGTTTTGGCAGGAATCCCAGAGCGCGGCCGATCATTCAACCCCATCTCTTCACTTCCTGAAGGTTCTAACGACTAACGATGCCTCCCGTCGATTGCATCACTTCCAGACAGAGCAGACAAACGTTTATGCTGTTCACTTTTACAGTTTCTTTCGGCGCAACCAAGAATTCAATTACGGCTCGTTATTTTTAACGCGAATTGCTCAAAGACGTCATTTTAAGAAATTACCACTGCTGAGTTATTCGTTAGAATTGTGTGCAATTTCGCATACAAACGACCAAACCTTCAACTGAAAACGAGCATGCAATTCAGCTCGAAGTAACAATATTTGTCTTTATTACCAGGACCTTATTTTCTGAGCAACCCCCACCTAGTTCTCTCTCAATGACTTGGCAAAATAATAAAATGAAATAATAATACATCGATTGAAGTAGTACGCATTTTTTTTTGTATACTGTACATTCAGTAAATCTTAGAAATGCTTTCAATTAAATGCGTTTGTGTTTATTCAAATAAGTTAATGATAAATCCTAAATACAGTCGAACCCCGTTAAAACGAATTATTTCATAATACATTTTTTGCTTCGGTCTTGATATTTTGACTTCAATTTCTATATAAAAAAGTCGTTTAGTACATTTTTTAAAATCTAATTCCGGATAATATTAATTAAGTGAAGAAATTCATAACAAATGGGATCTTAGTGTAAAAAAAAATCTTTAGCGTTACAAATAATTCTGATTGGTCCTTAGTCTAAATGAACTGTTCCTCCAAACCCGCAAATTCTGTTTGGCTCTTTCACTGTATACGCCCAAGGAAACGCGGATTTGACAGCTCTAGAAATTCTGATTGGTTGTCAGTGTTTATGCAGGGTGTTTACTTTGAAGTGATCCACCCAAATATCTACAAAGCGCAACAATCTGTTAATACAATGCAATAGGATTGTGAGGATGCGCAATCTGATGCTCACGTCAAATTTGACTTTTGATCTCTTTAAGGGGTCAAATCATAAATTAACTTGTTAGCATCCTCACTTCCCTGTAGTATTGTAAAAACAGATTGTCGAGAATTGTAATAGGTTTGTTGATATTTGGGTGGAGCAGTAAAAACATGGGCATTTTGATCAGAATACGCGCTATTTACAGCCATATTCACTGCAGTTTGATTTCAGTTTGATTTCACGATTCATTACATATTGAAATCTGAAGAAGTACGGAGTGATGCGATCATATAGGAAGATCTGCGTCATCTAACATATGTTTTCTATTTTAGATAAATTGAAGTCATATGTTTTATCCAGTGATGTTCCTTTCCAGTGATGTTCCTTTCCAGTGATGTTCCACCGATATTTTCAATTTGTATAGTTCTGTGAATAATGCTATTACAAACAAGTAAAGTATTTATCAGAAATATATGAACGACGATAATTTTTTAATAATCTGGTCTGAAGCTTCATTTATAAAACCGCACCATCGGGTTTCCTTTCATTATCTGATAATACTAATTCCGGATAATGCGAACCAGATTTCTGATCTCCTGAAATTCGTAATAACGGTGTTCGACTGTACGTTAATAAATTTGGCATATCCCAACGACAGATGATTATATGAGTTGTTTACGTCAACTGCCAGTCGTCCCGTCATCTCTGGAAGCAAAGGATACCAACGGCAGAATAGTGTAAGGGCTAGTGATGAGTCGGTTTCAGAATTTTGGATTCGGTTTCGGTATCGGCTTTTACCGTACTGAGTCAAGTGTTTAGATATTACTGGTTCATTTAGCAAATAATTCTATACTGTACATTAATAGTGATGATTTGATGAATCTGTGTATTTTTAAAACAAAAAAAATCAAAAAACACGGCATTAGTTTCAAAATTTTTTGTTGAGCATACAATTTTATTATTAAAAATGACTTATTTCACATTTACTTTTAGATAAACAAGTTTACCTGCATCCTTTGGCTTTAATTTGTTTCTTTTCTTGCTAATAGTTTCACCAGCCTTGGAAAAAAGTCTCTTACTAAAAACAGACGTAGCTGATATTGACAAGTATTGTCTTGCAATGTCAGCAAGGTTTGCATATCTGTCAGTATTATTCTGCCACCAATCAAATGCTGAAGAAGATATATCAATGACAGGTTCTTGCATGTATGCTGAAAGTTCCTGCTCCATCTACAAGTGTTGCTGCTGTGCATTTCCTGCACTTTTATGTTTTTCTTCTTTTATCGATCTGAATTTTTCCCATACACTTGTGACTTGTTTCCGCTTTTCTTTTGTTGATTTTATACATGCGGAATCATTAGATGTTTGCGATCTTTCTTGTGATAATTCATTTTTCAACATTAGCTCAATTAAAAAGTATTCGGCTGCTAATTTTAAAGTTTTTTTTTCAAATGGAATGTCTTTGAGTCGAGGATCAAGCAGGTTAGACACACCAAATCTTCTATTGTTTTCGAGCTCCCCCCCCCCAGCGCTTGTTAATACTCATTAACAAAGCTTTGCACACGTTGTTTAATCCACCTGGATTTGACTTTAATACATCTTTGATTCCATTTAATACTTGAATGAAGAGTGAACCTGTTGGATATGAATCTCAACTTAAAGCACGCGTAACGTCTTCAACAGGTTCTAGTATTGTGTGCACTGCTCGCATATTTTCCACTCAGTAACTAGTATGCAACAGTCTCTGTATAAAGAGAATCAACCTCCTTAGTCAATGTTTTTCTACTTGAGTGAGTGATGGATAAGAACCATGCTGAAATAGATTTGGGTGTGCAATAAATTGAATGCAATGTATTCATCTGTTCAGGCTTTATATAGTGCTTGCAGTGCTATCAGCAATCAACACTGACCAATCAAGTGAAGTGATCATACATGCCCATTGGCTTAGAGCTTTGAACCCTTGGTTGCCGGAGATTCCTGAATATTAAGAATATTCTATTTATCATCTAATAAATTTGACAAACTTTTTTTTGTTGTATTTTAATTAGTGTTAATTAATTACAAGAAACTTGTTCGGTATTTAACAAACGTGGAACAGTTAAAACGTGATAAATTATCATTTCTACACATTGTCATCATCTCTTTTATTGTAAATTACAATCAAATAGCAATTTTGAGAGGAAAAAATTTATTATTACACAACATGCAGTTTTTGTGTAATTACGGTGACAGTTTACCAAGGTGGTCGCCATATTGTTTTCGGGATTAAATATATATATTTGCTTTTTATAATGGAAAAGTAGATGAAAAATCGAGAAAAACGATATGAAATAATGCACTAATTAAAGAATTGTATATTGTATATACTTGTTCAATATGCTGTAAAGTATATTAAATTTTATACCCTAGTGCTTGATCATAGTATCGATGGTAGCCGGTGTATCGATGTTCAAAAAGTTTCGATATTGAATTTTCCGATGTTCTTGAATCTTCGATGTTCAAATGTTTGAATTTATTATCTATTGAACACATGTTTAGGTTATTGTATTGATGTTGTGGTGTGAAAGAAATTATAATTTTATTCTTTCACAACACATTTTTTTTCTTTCACAGCACATTTCTTTATTTCCATCAATTCTATTTATTTTGTCGTATTATTTTATTGTAATATTTGTTTTCTTTGTTCAATTAGCCCTTTTTGAATTTTAAGCAACTCCGCGTGTTGTATCAATTGCTTATTAGTTTACCTTGTGCTTTGCGTGGCATGCATTGCTCGTTATGGCTGCTCATGTTGATTGTTCAAGAAAAATATACCACTGCGACTGCGAGTTGTCAACTTCATTTTACTAGCAGGCAGCAACCAGTCAACTTCACTTCACCAGCAGGCACCAACCAGTTCACTTCATTATCAACTAGCACCCAGCTCTTTTCATTGTTCTTATACTTCATCATCATGGGCTTTCTACACCCAGTTGCTGATTTTTTGTTCTTAGTTCTCAAGGCACCTCGGAGTTTGTTCTTAGTTTGAAGCAATTGGACTTTGACTTTATTCATCACTATTGTGAAGCCTTCAGCAATGGCATCTATTGTTGAGTCTTATTGTAAATTGTTTGTTCGAAACAATCGTCTGTATTTCGCCGATTCAATCTGTAAGCCTAATCAATGTTTTTTTGTTTTTTTTTATTGTTTCACTATTTTATTCCGTTTATGCTTTAGTCTCGCTGCCTGTGAAGTCGATTCTTCTCACCATCCATTCATCTTTACTGTATGTATTGTCTTGTTTGTATTGAATGCTGATTTTAATATTTTTGAATCGGAATTCGTTATTTATTTATTTTAAACCTTTTCTAGTATGGCGTCTTTATGACTTGATTCTTTTCACTTGAAGGTTGATCGTGGTTTGTTAACCATAGATGAATAATAATATGTATCCTGTTCAGAAGATTTATATTATCTTCAGAGTTTGGATATTGGGAGCCTGAACAACTCCAGTTATAAGACTATTGTCTTTTGTCCTTACGCCATTATGCTCTAGTAGCAGTTTTTTTTAATGAACGGAATTGTTTTACCCTAAGACGCTTTCCAGTTCGAAATTTGTTTTTGTTTAAAGGATGTTGACCCAAGTGAGGCAACATGTATTGTCCAGGTTGAGGCAATACAGTTGCTACGCGTCCACTGGCAGAAATAACCTAGTTATTTAAGTTCTTGATCTTTAATATCCAGGTTATCTGTGGGTGTACATTACAAAAGATCTCATTTATAAAGAAAACCTGGTTATTTAACCTAGATAAAAAAGATTAGGGAAAAATATCTTAGTTATTGACGTCATAACCGTGATATTTTCATCTTCGTTTAAAATGGCGGCAGATTCCCTCGCTTCGCTCACAGACAAAAATTTTGCTAAGACCCTATTTTGTTGTGTGTTTAGAAATAAATATAGAGAAAGAAATCATAAATTCATCGCCGGACCTCTTGCATATTACGGGCCGAAGACATTGTCTTTTGTAAACATCTATTTATCGATATTGAAAAAATCCTAAGCCACGATCGACGGCCCACTTCGATCAAAGGCGTCATGACGTCACAAAATGGACAATATGACGAGGCTGACCAACACCTTCTAGACACAAGGCCTCGACACGGAAGACTCTGACGTCATACAGTAGGCAGCAAGGCCAACGTTTTCGTGCGTGAATTTGGCGCGATTTTACAAACGTGATTTGGACAATTCACATGTAACCAAGTTCTATACAGCAATTCTTAGTTTTTATTAACTAAACTAAATTAACTGAAATTTCATACATTATTAATAATGTTGTTTTACTAAACAAATAGTTTCAGTTTTGTTAATGTAGAGTGCAATCGATAATCAGCATTTACAGCCCACGCTGTATATTCACAGAAGTTATAAGGGAAAATTTTTACCATTTTTTGGCGTTAGATTTTTAGATAAGGTAAATTTGAAAATTATTGAAGCGAAAGTGGCAAAATTATGTCCAAAAGCATTCCCTCAAACTAAGACAACCGATTTTATTTTTAATTATTAATTTTGTTGTTGTGATTAATTTTGTATTTTCTTCAATTCTCTTTTATCTCCTTATTACAAAGTTTCTTTATAATGAACTGGTCACTTCGAGTAGGTTATAAAGTGTTTACCTGTAGTAATAACTGAATCGATGAATGCTGAACAGCTAACTGTTTTAACCGCGGAAAAACTCTTCCAAACGGAAGATGACGCAAATCCATCGCCGGATGAGTAATGCAGGGTGTCTCAAATTAAAGTTAACATTTTGTAGCTCGCTACAGCAAAAACTATTCATCATAAAATCATGAAATTTTGGGAATGCCTTAAATACATGATGGGAAATTTTCCTAGAGCAAACACGAAAAGTTAGTTCCAAAAATAAATAGGGGAAGCAGATGAAATCCTGGCTGATGCTAATTTTGGGTATGTAAAGCTGCTAATGCAGAACCAAACTCATAACTGTTTAGCATCTTCCAGAAGGTGTTTTGATGGTAAAATTGTTTTACCAAAATGGCCAATCTGCTACAGAAGCTTTGCGAAAATTTCGTTCTTTGAAGCAGTTACGAAAAGGTCCATTCACTGGAAACGGACTAAGAAGAATGAACGTGAAATTTGAAGAAACAGGCTCATTGATTGTTCAGACAGGAAGATTACAAAAGCGGTGGATGTTCAAGTGGTAGCGATGTACAGTTCATTCCAAAAGCGTTTTCACTTAGGTGACTGATGTTCAGCTTCCTTGCAATACATTAAACAAGTGAGATTAATTAGTCCAGGCAAGAAGTCGAGTTCGAATCACGTTGGACGGTGCCATTTTATTGTTTCTTAGTAACAGGGATAGGTAGGCATAACGAGTGACGTGAAACTGTTTTAATTGAAATCTGATTTTGAGCTTTTGAGTTTTTCCGGCCGTCCGTCCGTCTTTTGCACGATAACTTGAAAACGGATCAACTTTTATCAAATTCTGTTTTCAGAAATATGACCATTAAGATCTTAGCTTGGCTGTATCAACTTTTCAGGCTTTTTCGTGCACTCCTTCTGTCGAATTGACGTGCTAAAACAGTAAAACAGTAACCTTAAAGAATACAAAGATAATGGCATGTCATATAGCAATCGATTTTTCAAGAATGAATACACTGTTACTTTCTGTTTATCTTTTAAGCATTGTTGACGTGAGCACGAGTCTTTTTGTCGACACACGATTGCTCAATTACTCATAATACATTAATAATTGTATTTCTCTTCGCAGCTAAAGCTTCTTCTTGGAATGTTTACAAGATTTTATTTATCGTCCATATTTTCTGCTTAAAATGCACTTTGTTAAACACATGCTCCGCAAAATGTCAAACAAGAAATTATTATGAATATTCGGAGAAAAATTAATGTCGCAATTATTGCAAAAAAAGAAACCCTTTTAAAAGCCAAGAATTTAACAGTAATTCATTTAACAGCACCACCGTAAAAGGGTAAATTTTACTCCAGCTGGTTTTCATGGTAACGCAGCGATTGACAGTTCTCACGATTCACTTGTTGGAGTAGTGCTTTCAGCTAATAAGAAGAAGAGTTGTTTTAACATCGGTGATAAAACGAATAATTTATTACAATTAGCCTTATGAAATGGATCCTTTTCCAGAAAAACTTTAACGAGGACTTTAATACAATTCATTTTCTTTATTCTTCTTTATTCAAGAAATGTTTGTAAATCTTGATTTCCACGCGCACAGCAGGAAGAAGGCATTAAGACTTGATGCGCTGTCTTCACTTATTCATTCTTAAAATCGTCTCTATGGCAATTTTATTATTTGATTTTCAACAATGTTAACTTTAACCATTTCGGCATAGATAGGACGTGTGTGCCTATTATAACTTTTACTTACCTTTTGATGCTCTATCTGAATCAGAAATCAAAATCAAAAAATTCGAAAAACATTTTAATCAACAGAACGACCGACTTCGCGACTACAGTAACGATGCTTTTAATTAACATCCTGGTTTTAAATTTATTGACCAGGAGAGAACTACCTTCAATCGCCATTACAGTGTAAACAAAGATTGCCATATGGATCACGATCACATCTCGGCGTCTAAAGCCGTGTTCAGTACTGGCGCTGCGAGTCCTGCAGCGAAATTTCTATAGGACCTGAACAATAGATAACGGACTTAATTCCCTAACGCCTTTACAATTTCTTCTCCTTACTTTCTTGTCAGGACTCGCTTCGCGACTCGCCTCTTCCAGTGTGAACGCAGCCTAAAGAGTTTTAAATTCACTTTCGTAAAATAGATTTTTTTTCTTTAAATTACCTAATGATAAACCCAGCATTATGCTTTAAGGCTATTCTATAAGGCAGTTCTAGAAGATATTATAAATTTAAATTTTGAATCATCAGTAGAGTCTATAAAACTTACTCAGATCACTTATTTAAATTAACTCCGTCTCTGTATGTCATCCATGAGAATGTGCTTAGGAAAAAAAATCTGTCTTCCCTTAGGAGATGAAGATTAAGGGATTTCTCGGTGTTTTTTTCAATTAATTTCCATTACTTACTTCATTGGAGCGGAAGAATGAGAAAATTTTTCATCGTTCCTTTACGGCAGATTAGACTGAGTTCCTTTATCAGATGAGTTTCTTTGCCTCTGGGATTTCTTGCCCTTGATTTCCTAAATCGAACACGACGATAAGGGTCATTCATATGTACAGTATTGAAAGAAAGAAGAAAAAAGCAAATCTCCAAATGGTTCTCATTTTCCAGAATTCTTTGCTGTGATATTTCCTTAAGGTTTTTGCCAAATAGTAGGAAAATTCCGGTTCTTTAATTTGACGATAACAGCTTCAGTTCTTTTCTCCTCTAGATTGGCTTACTAAAAAACATTCCATAGAGACCGTATTAAAAAAAGCTCTCATGGACTGCAATAAATCGATAAGGGAGCAGGGCTTTCACTGTGTAAAGTAAGTTCTAGAATAAGGAAGGAAACTCCAAAACAACCTAAGTATGATTTGAGTTTGATATCGACATTTCTTGATGTTGCTCAAAAGCCTGTAAAGATCAGATGCATATTCTAACCTTACCGCTTGTTGAAGGGAAGGCAATTAAATCCAAACACATTTTATTTGCGCTATCGTATTCTTAATTGGCAACCAGTTTTAATTTCAGCAGTTTACAGTAATTTCACACAGCCCCTGCGCTTTACTTATCGTTAGACTTCATCATAAATTTAAAGAAAATTGAATACATCAACTGCAATCGTTGCGAATTGTCGTTTAAAAATTTCGAATTCAGCGTTTCACTTGATTTTTCCAACTTACTCGCATTCCAATACATAAAATTTCATAAAAATTTTTTAAATATGAACAGATAAGTTCATTAAAATAAAAAAAATAATATATGACAAAATTTTGTTTTACTTTGAAAATTACCAGTAAATCCTGCCTTGTTAATGGAAAATACACATCGAAAAACTCATTCCGATTTTGATAACGCTTTGCAACTACGTTCTCCAAATGGTTCACGATCTCAGAACGAGGAAAATGATTTTGATTAAGTAAAAGCAAAACATTCACTTCAGTAAACCGTTTATTTATTTCGTGAAATTTTTCTCGGTGGATATAAACAAAGTCTGGCAATTAATTGAAGTGTTAAGATATTTTTCAAAGAATCGAGCTGGAAAACATCAAGACGGCCAAAAACTCCGATAAAGCTCTGACTAGCAAACTGAACTTAAGGATATCCATGTCTAGTATCACGTGGAATACACAATAAAAACAAGAGTCCAAAAAATTGATACGGAAACAAAAGCACTTTTTACCTAACGCGCAATAGGTAATTACAACTCTCTTCGACGAAACAACTCTTCTTGGGTGGCAGTGAATGTAGCCTATATGATCGTTGGTATCTTTGTGCTCTGGAATTCTGTAACGTGGAAGCGTGAATAAGAGCAGGGGAGCGTAAATATAAATAAGTTTATTGTTAAGATATAATAATTGTCAAAACATATAACAAGAATGATTTTACCGCCAAAGGGAGCACATTTTCATGTTATAGCATCGTACATGGATATATTGAATTAATCAACATTTTAAAACACTTAAGAGAAAATAAATAAATATGAAAACTAAATTGTAAATTACTATTTAAGTAAGCTAATGTATAGAGAGAATTTAAACGAATAAACTTGAAGAACTGAAAGGTAAATGGAGAGGGAATTGTTCCTCATACATTTAAAAAAAATAAAAGTTCTTTAATTTATAAGAATTCCCACATAATGTTAAAAGAAGTGAGCCTCAATTGCTGAAGCGTTGTGTGTAAGCATCTATTATTTTTTCATATTAAATTACTAAAGTGTTTCTACGTTATCGTCTACTATTGAAGCAAGCGATTAATTACTATTAATTAGCAATATGTATAGCCTAACAGTAGTAAGTTTTAGATAACATTAAGCCTAACAGCATTATCCTACTGATACAAATAAGCTATGGATAACAATAGATCTAACAACTCGTAATGAGTTGGTTGATATATTACACACCATATCTTAGCATTGAAAGTCTTAACAATACTATATTGTACCATTAGGGCACATGTAACAAAACCAATTCCCACTATCATTATTTTCTCGTTATATTCACTCATAGCACGTTGTTACGAGTTGTTTGATATATTACATGCCATATCTTAGCATTGAAAGTTCCAATGGTACCATGGCAAAATTAGGGCACGTGCTACTAAACCAATAACCACTATCATTATTTACTCGTTATATACACTCATGGCACGTTGTTACGAGTTGTTTGATATATTACATGCCATATCTCAGCACTGAAAGATCCAATGGTACCATATGGTTTCATATGCCACCATTAGGGCACGTGCTACTAAACCAATAACCACTATCATTATTTACTTGTTATATTCACTCAGAGCACGTTGTTACGGCGGTATAAGCACTTATCTGCGGGAAAAGAGTCCGTTAGATCAATAGGAGGTGAAGGTTCGATTTTAGCAATTCCATTTATCTTTGAAGCAAATCTCGAAGCACGCTTATCCCCCAATGGAACAAGGTAATCCGTCTTCCAACGTACATGCCGAAAGATAGACAATCATCGTCGCGCGCGGGGGAAAGGCCGTCTGATTCAAAAGTTCAACGGGTAGCTTCTCAAGAATGACTCCATAAGCATTCAAGGATTACCGTGCTTATAGGCTTTCATAACAGTGAACGACGTCATGTAAGATTTCGGCGCCCATCTTCGACTGGCTGATAATCCAGCAGCTATCCTGAGTCCATGGCCGCTTTGCAATCTTACACATGCAGGAGAGGCTCTACCCTACCAAGTATCCCT